>JAQGAK010000040.1:0-218523 GCA_034696945.1 Lipothrix lubbocki | reverse complement strand
CCAATACTTGTATTGATCTATTTGACACTGTAATATTTATGTTGTATGATATTACGAATAAAGTTCTACTACTACTAGTTCTACTACTACTTAGCGAAATCATACGTTTAATTGTGTACAATGGAAACATTCAAAATCAACGTTTTGGCGTATTCGCTGAGCGACGATGTTCTAAAAATCTTTGGTAAACATATCATAAAAGTTAGGAAAATCATAGTGAAAAACAATTTCCATCAATAAAACATTTTATAAAGTCATTCTTAAAGTAAACTTAAAAGTGTTTACGTATTTTAGAATTCCTAGAGGTCTTATTTGTGACTTACGCAGGTTTATTCAAGGGCTTTACACAAAATGAAGCCATTTATACGGAGATAATTTCGTTTTTTGTCATGGTAACGTGGGATGTATACAAGTAAATCAGAGAGGGCGTCGTAGTAGCCGATGAGTAGCTGTAATTTACATCCTACTCTCTGTAGCTGACTGGATTTCAGGGTAAATGTTTAAAAAATACTTTCCAGAAAGAAACTTTACTTCTATTTAAAGTGTATCTGAACCAAAAACAACTGTACAAAAATATTAGTAAACGGCTGTATTTTTTTCAATTAGCTTGAAACAATGTTCACAATGTTTTGAGTAGCCATCAGTTTTTAACAAAACGTGATCTTGCCTCCGTTCACATCCTGTGTAACTTCGAGATGCTCTACCAGACCCCACTTCCCATATAAAATCTTTTGGGTATTCTTCTTTTACAACCTCTCCGAAATATAATAACCATGTTTAGACTTTAGAGTAGAAATGAAGAATTTCCCAATGATATCATGTTACTTTTAACTAATTTTTGTGTATACAGAATCGTTCAGGTGATTAATGAAGAAAGTTTTGTAATTATTCATCAAAGTTAAAAAGTTAACTTGTAATAATTGTAAATGCATCCGGGAAATAAACTGGCAAGTGAAGCAGTGTAATGTGGTTTTACTAGGATAGGATGTACGGCTTCACCTTTCCCTAGGGTTTTTAGCTTTCCAATAGAATATGCTGTATTGCTGTGCTTACAGTAGTAGTATAAGTACATAGATACGTTTTAAAGATTTGTAAGTTATGACATTTTGTTACAAATGGAAGCACCACTATGTCGATGGGTAAATTTTTTATGGATCATCACAGTAGTGTCGAAAGACTTTTATCTTGGGAATATTGAAATTTTGAAATGAGAAAGTTCATCTCGATGGAAGTAATTATTATCTCTTTACAGGGTAAAAATCCTTTGGAATGTAATAGGTAGGGATGATTTATAATCTAGAAATAATAATTCGGTGACAATTTAGTCAAGAAATACAATTTATGATAGATTGACATGCATATATCTGTGATGTTGTGATATTGTACATGGTGACATGATTTGATGTATAAAACATGGGCTAACTCATGCGACAATTTATTACGTACTAAACAAATAAACTACCATTCCTTATACAGATCCCCTTATATGGTTTGTTGAAGATAATCCTTTCTACCAAATTAATAGATGTAGCGTTCGGTAGCTGTAAGTTTGTAATCAATAATCAATGATTATACAGTGCAGTCCAGTCTGTCAAGATACTCCCTTAGAATTACAGAGTTTTGACATCCGCATCTATAAAGAAGCTGCAAAATATACATATGAGAAAACTAACTAAGTCGGTATTTCCATGAAATGCGGAGAAACATTCCCTCATGATTAAAAAATCCTTGGATGGCATTATTATTGTCCAGTGAACTTGATGCATGATCAGTGCATGATATTACTACTCGTGTAATACTAGGAAACGTAAACTTCTTGGGAATCAAATGTTAATACAATAATAACAAAACTCGAGGCCTGTGTAGTTGTTGTAGTTTCTCAGGGTTGTTTTGACTTAATCTTCTTGCCTTCCAGAATGTCACGGATTTATTTGGAATAGAAAACTTTTAGCGTATCATAATAGTTCTCGTATTTTTATTGACAAATATTTGTCCGTTCTTGTATTGATTGTTTTGGCTCCCCAATCGTAAACAAATCTTCATCGGGTGCCTTCCTCAACCTCATCTGCGGTAACTTTGTTCCGTCCATATCATTGATGACGGCTACATTATTATGCCACGGGCTACAATATATCCTTATACTTTCTCTACGGCAAATAAATACATGCATACGTAGTTGAGTGCGAAGGCTTTCCTAGAAGAAAGTCAGTACACAAGACACACATTTGAAGTACCCCCTACGTGATGGGTTTACAATAGTGGGATGAAACCTTCCGTTTCTGAACTGTACTTAACAAAAACACATAACAAACACACTTTTCGGAGCGACGTTAGCACACTTAAGTGCTTTGTGAGTACATGTGAGGACACTTGTTATCACATTAGTAGCGAGAAGCTATTTATTGTTCCTCCTACGTAATAAATTGGAAACAAAGAATTTCAAGTTCAAAGTTTTTTAAAAGGCTATTTTAAGGGCTGTCTTAAAAGTTTTCTTCTGCTGATTCATGAAAGCTTCTATGAATAACAATAGCTAAAATTTGTCTCTGCAATGGGGACCGGGTGCCTAGGACAATAGATAATTACGTTGTAGGTCTCATCAGTGTACATACGTTGACTACCTATACGCATATGTTTATTACAATGTTGTGTCATTGTATAATATAATAATATGTATGGGACTTGAGCATGTTTATCAAAATTTATGAAGGTTTAAGTTTAATAATATTGCTAAAGTCTATAGGGGCAAACATCATAGTGATGTCAGAAGTAAAAAGTTTTGAATTCTCTCTCTCTTTCTCTCTTCCACGGTTTTATTAGTAGCAGTGAGTCAATTCATTCGTATAACAATCTTTTCAAGCATTAAGTGCTGCTTGTTTTATATTTTGAAAGCTGTTGTGAAACATTTTGTGACATTGAATGAGGATTTAAAAGCACAGTAAACAAAGGCTTTGATGTACAACACAAACAATTCAATTAATACGGAGTGCAAACGTACTGAACCATTTTTAAAGCGATCACGGGCCATGAAGGGCAGACTAGTAGAAGTTTTCTTTCATTCTTAGTTTCATCATAAGTTTCATTTGGGCTAATTGCTTGGGAACCCGAAATAATAGGTCCGTAATGATTAGTGTTTTTCCTTGAAGAGGTTTATTTTATTGAAAATCATAGGAAACAATGCTGTGTTATGGGAAATGTGTGGGGTTTAGGATTGAGAATATGTCTTGTAAGCACCAAATAAATTCATTGTCTACCTTTTTTGTCATACTTACATATCCTTTTTGTACTATTATTACTCAAGTATACTTTTAAATGTTTTGACTGAGCTTTCTCCATTCATCTTGTTCCGAGTCTTTCTTTTCTTTCTTTTGTGAAACTCTGTTTTTATTGCGATAAAAATTGAATGCTTGGTTGCTTGAATTATTCATTATGTCAATTTTTATATTGTCAACAATTTCAAGTTCCAATGATTTTTAAAGAGGTTAATTACTATTAAGTTGATTGTATTACATAGACTATAATTTCAAACTTACATAGGCTGAATATAGTACATATAGTACATATGTCCTAATACTCGCTTGAGGGGTTCTGCTTTGCTGATGGGGCATGTTGAGACTTAAGAGGGGAGCTCGTCTATGTTACTCCATATGCCATAAGTTGAATCTTCGGTGCTCTCTGTTGATGGAAATGTCTGAGATGTTAAACCTACCTAGGTATGTCAATTACTTGTGGGTTACTTTCGACATGTCTGAAGGATGTGGCTATAACTGACTAAGATTAGACTACAGGTTTAGTTAGTTTCTGGAAGCCAATAAAAATCATATTTACCTATACTAGATCCACATCGATATTAATTTTTTCCGAGAGCTGAAATAGTAGTATATAGTTAATCTAATCCTTTGTAAGAGGATTGAAAATCTATTTTTGACGTTCGCTATATAGGCGTTTGGAAGCTGTGACTTGATGTAAGGCAAAGTCGAATCTAGAGGTATCTCTTATATACTTATCGCTTATATTACACCTTCTGAGGCTCATGTGAGCCCAAGCCACGTGTCCAATATTATTCCGTGTATGGTCTATAACATTATTTGCTACAAATACCGGGATTTTTTTTACATCAGCTGTGCTTTCTCTGCTTTTCCTGTAGATGCACTTGTTGGGGTGCGTTTATACTTATATTAAAATGCCCCCTGAAGCTAAAAATAAAAAGGACAGCGTGATTCGTTTTTGGTGGCGACACTAGTCGTAGCTTCCAGCGAAGTCAATCGATCGATTTTTATGCTCAAAAAAGATTCAAAAAGATTGCTGTATTACAAAAGTTTTGAAGTTGTTAAAATATTATTATCCTATTATTATGGCAGAGCAGTATCTGACAGACCTGTACGATTCTGTGTGAAACTAGGAGGTAAACATTTCCTGCTAATCCTGATGCGTAGTTAACAAAGCAGTTTATCTAAAAAGTTGGATACAGTGTGAAGTCGAAGTAAAATGTATGAATGCAGACATAATCCGTATTGTCAACTACTACGATCCTTCACATGCGAAGTTTTTAATTGGCAATTATCGTGTATGTATCTATTTTAGAAACACCTCACTTTTGTTAGTTTCGTTCCTTAGAAGATTGTATCTGTATATGTAGTTGTATAGGATGTTGACGGGAGTTGGCTTTAACATAGTCCAATTAGAGCTTTAAAACTCACAAAAATATTGTTTCTGAATAAGGATTTCTCTGGACCACAAATTTGGAACTTGGGTCCTAGTTTATGAAACGCTCATTACTGCTTGCTAGTCGTTATCCAATTAATAGGGTGATGATGTAAATTATTTATCCATTTGACGATCTTGTTAACCACTGCCAGCAGGTGGTCGCCAAGTGGAGAATTTCTAGGTATATATATATATATTGTATTTCGAGGAATCCATTCTATTTCGAGATGTGTATGTATGTATGTATGCTCGGCAGGCTTGAACATGTACAAGAGATATTGTAAAATGGCACCTTATTAATTTTTTTATGCCGTGTTTTTGGAGGATGTGATTAATGGATTACATTGCTGTTATATGGAGAAACGTTATTCATGGCACCATATGTATGCATTCCCATAATGTATTGTCGGATTCATTGAATTTTTGTTGATAAAATTAGTCTGCAACCACAAATAGGACACCAAGGTCTCTTTAAAGGCCTCGTTAGTGGTTGTTGAGGCATCGTTGTGAAAGAAAATACTACTAGCTCTCGTTAGTGTATTCTTCTTGCAAATAAATCGGCTAGCGTTGTATAATGTTATGAAGATTTTACGTGGGTGTTGGGATTTAGCGACCTCCTTTTGATACTAAAGTATCAAAATTCGTTGTTGTTTTATTATCATTTAGTGGGAGCTACTTACTCTTTTTTTATTATTTCCTAGAATTGGAGTAGCAATTTACCTGCGTAATTTTATACTTGTTTGCTGCGGATTTTCGTGGATTATGTAAAAGTTGTGTTCTAGTATTTTCCTACTGTCTTGATGTAATGTTTACTTTTTGTTTAGAAAAAGCGGAAAGACGATGACTGCAATAATATTTCGGAAATTCTGGTTCAAGCGAGCGAAATGGAAGCCAAGAGAATGAAGAAGGTAAAATATTATTTTCTCTAGAAAGTAATAAATGTTTCCTGGAAATAATTTACTGGAATCACTCTAACGAACTCTATTCCGGTATTAAACCATCCTTCTGATTAGAATTAAATGTGAAGGAAGGTAAATTTTGTAAGTATGTTATTACGACAGCACAATTATTGTATCCAGGAATATGATTTGCTTGCTTCTTAAGTATCTGTAATTACTCCTACGCAATATTATAATATCTTTTCATTTATAAATTGTTCCTTTTCGTACGATCTCATCGCAAGTGTATTTTACATCAGCAGACTATGTTGAGAAGTTTTCCTTTGTTGCTCTATTTCGGGAATATTCTTTTGATGCGTTGTCATCAGACTTTTAGTTTGGCTCCTGCTTGAAAAACAAACTTTTAAAATGTGTAAAGACTGAACATCATTTTTTTGAAAGAACTTTAACGTATTAATTATCTTTTGTCTTTGATGACTGTTGGTATTGTTTTCAGTTTTATGTTATAATTAGCCTTGTTTTGGTAAACAGGGGCGCGTTGGCGTTGACGTAAATAGGTGTTCATTTAATAGTGTGTATACGTGGATTGCTCATTGTTTGACAGGCATCCGCTAATGGAACCGAGGTAGCCAGCACACGAGGCGCACTCAGCCTGACACCAGATGAAATCGAAGAAGCTTACAAACGTCTTCAAGCACATTCTCATACACTTCCATCACAATCGTACAAAAGTCGTGCAGACAGGCAGATAAAACTTAATTGATAAATCATAGGCATAGTTGACTATTTTTGTTGTATGTATGTGTATTTATATTTTAGTAATCTTTAATTTTTACTTTTGTACTGCATTTATTGTTTGTATTATAATTTACATTAATAACAGTGTTAACTTAAAGAAATTACTGATTTGTAAAAATAAATGGAAAGTAACTTAAAAATAATATACTGTAAACAATTCAATATAATGACTATAGACTCATTTATAGGTATGGTTGTTTTCTACTGTGAACTTACACTAATATTACAAATCTAACAATAAGCAATGCGTTTATTTTTTCACACGCCGTCGTAGTTGGTTTTTGTGTCTAGTTTAGGAGATTACCTCAGTTTACATAATTAGCTAAACGTGTTACTTTTTATTTACTGATGCTGGACAGCTTAGTTGGAAATAAAATGGGACAAATGATACTTTATACTTTTACCTTCTTTCTTCGACGGATTTATTTGGAAAAAACGCATGTGTTGCCGAGTAGAGTACCTATACCTGATGTACATAGTTCTATGAAAATCCTGTGGAGGAAAGCGCATAAAATATGAAGTGGACTGTGTCAATCGAAATATACGTGACTGTGGTTCTGTAAAATTTTACTTGTACATACCATTAACATGTAGTATGTAGTATGCTCCCAGGAAGTTAAACACATTGGCATGGCATAAGTAACATGGCTTGTTCGCTCTTCGCCCTCCCACTCCAGTTCTGATAGTAAATCGAACGATCATCACCGAGTCTCACACAATTTATTTACTATAATACATCCGTATGCAGGAAATGCAGGAAAAACCTACTCTTCAGAATTTATATTAAAATGTTAAACTAATGTATACTGTATAGTATACAAGTAGTAGTATGTACTAGTAGTATACTAGTAAAGTATAGTAGGTAGATGTTTGGAATGCTTGCTTGTGAAGTTTAATGCACAATGGACATACCAAGTAACTGTATTACTCTTCGTCAGAACTACAGATTAAGGTCACAAGTGTTGTTTTTCAGCTCATCATTTATGGACTATTGGGCTTCTACAGAAGCGAAAATCTGATTATGTGATTACGGGAAGACCAAATAGATGGGTATGCAAAAGTGTTATATGTCTATCTTTGAAACGGATATTTAGCTGCTCTGAAAAGTATATACATACATACGTATAAATTAATGTGAAATTCTAACGAAACCTACCCTTCAGAAGAATACTGCACACGACAATGTTTCATTCTCTAATAAATTTAATTTGATTTCCGGATAAGTTTCATTATGCCAGTCCTAGAACCCACGCAGCTAATAACTTAGTGCGTGTAATTTCAAGGGTGTTACAGTTTTCGGAGGAAAAGTGTTAGCAAGTGTAGTGTATGCAGATTTTATTTTAGCTAGAAATCCCCACCCAAATAGAAGTTGGGCCATTGGAGAGTCACATTGGAATTGAAAACCATTCATGCTTGATGTGCAAATAGTGGACTAGGTTGATACATATATACGTGGTGGGGTGATACTAAGTATACATATATGTCAGAGGACAATTTCAAATTAACGGGCTAAATTACCCAGCTTGTTTTTTAGTGCCCAATGGCTAACTCCTACCGAATTTATAGGCAAACTATGGCTACCAAGGTGATTGTCTACACCTTGATTTAACATCTGTAGATCACAAGTAAACTCTGATATGGTTCTCACCGATCTTTGATGATCAGTTCTGCTAATTAACAACCACCAAAGTCAACAAAACTTTAATTTGTAGTTTCTCTCAACTTTCCGATGACGAGATATTCAAATGCATTACCTAACCAATCTCTTTGTGGTTTGTACGCAATATTACTAAATTCATTGTACTTACTTACCACCCTACAATTCAATGAACTGTCGAGGACGCGGGTTTCCATCAGCAAGAAGGCAGTATTAAACTTGCTACTAAGAAATTACAAACTAATGAAAAGTTTGCAGTAAGCCAAGTTGCAGTACAAGTGGTTTCGTTGTTATAAAATCCCAAGCCCTGCGGTTCCGAATGTTGATGTTTTTATGTACTTGGGGTTCAAGAGCGCAATATCACGATGAATATTGCACTTTTATGTATAAACGAAAGCTTGAAACTTAGTTTATGATATTGCTGATGAATCTGGATAAGCCGTCGACGGCACTTGATTAAAAGTGAAAGTAGAAACTAGTTGCGGGAAGTTCACCTAAACTTTTTAACCACATTGTGTGCACTGACAAATGAGATTAATATTCAATTGCACATTTATTGAAAGGTTGTAACAACCTTCCATACTTGCCGAAGCAATCATTTTATTATTTTAAAAAGTGCAATGTAAGAATAAGGATTAAACGTGTATGTCCAAAAGATCACGAAGAAAAATAATAGAAGGCAAGACATCAGATATGTTTTAGTACAATTGCATACGCCATACATGTTTGCCTTCCAGGCTGTGCTTATAGTAAATTGATGGACGGCAGGATTTTATTGCGTTGTTTACTATAGTTTTTATGCCAATCCTACAACTCTTCCGTCATGGAATTTTATTATCTCTACAGTGGATTTTAACATATCCAATACTGTTGGTCCTTTAAACTTTATAGCGTTGGCACTATTGATGCTCCTATGTTGCCCACATGGAGGAAGGTCGGGCATTAAAAAGAGGTATATGTCAAAGCCTATAGTTTTATCAAAGCCTTGCATCTAGATTCTAAATTTACAATGCGGCAAGAATTTGCGTAGAATCCACACATTCCATAAAGACATTGAATTACTGTTGAATGGCGATTGTTAACCAACGTTTTTAAGTTCCTGCTTCAAGTAAATTACAAATACCATGGGGACGCACCGTAGGCGCTTGGTGAAACTGTATCTCTACATAATTTGACAATAAAATGAAAGTACTTTATCCATAACTAAATCCCAGGCCTTTTTATGCCTTACTACCATCCAGTTTTGTTGGGAAAGATGACGGGTATATCCTATTTATCATTCATAACTCCGGATTCTTTACTCAATGTAACAAAAGTGTGGGTAAAGCTTCAGTTCGATAAGGACCAGAGTTCATCAAACCTTGTACTTCATGATACATACTTAGTACATAAACATTCCTGATCCTTAAATCTGTATCTACAGCATATAATAGCGCATTTTGTTTATTCTGCTTGAAAGTACTCCGTACAGGCTGGATAAGATGCCTGAAAGCCCACGCTGACAATATATAACGCCGAATCAGAATAATACGGTAAAACCATGTAAGATTTTTCAAAGATTATTTAGAAGACTTTAAGTTTACGATGCAGACATATAATTACATTTTTTAGTTTAGAATTAAGATTTGTGCCGTAAAATTTCTATACATCAAACATTAATTAGCTAACATTCGTACAAGTCTGTACCTACATAAATATGACGAAAGGAGAACGAAATTTACTAAACGCTATAAAGCATAAATGAAATGAACCAGACGTTATGAAAAAATCTGGTAGGACAGTAAAGATTACAGTTGCAGCAATTTGTTTTTGCAATCTTATTCCACCCCAAACGATTTAGGCGAATAAGGTAATTTTCAAAACAAGCAAGTTTCAAGGTTCTTAGACCTCTATACAGAACCTTCGCATGCATAAATAATTATTTGGTAATTCTATATCCCGATATTATGGATTTTTGCAAAAGTTATAGTCATAGTAAATTGTAATAATGTATGCATATGTACGCGCTTGATTTCAGTACTAAAAACGCCCCCATGAATCCCGTTTAAACATCACATCAATGAGGTCCTTGAGTGTACCAAAAAATAAGTGTAGTGGGCCCGTATGAACTTCGTTGAAACTCAACTTTTTCTTTAAGGCAAAATACACAAGGCCAAAACTATTAGCCTAGTCTTATATTTGCAGATGCTGAGAGGGTACACGTGTATAGGAGAGACAACTAGGAGACAGAGGCACGGGTATCTGTATAACCACAGGTGCTTTAATAATTTACTTGGAGTAGCTACTAAATCTTTTTAAGGCTCGTCGTTTGAGTGAAATGTCGAGTGCAATTGTCTAGAACTGTTTGATGCTCACATAGCGATTGTTTGAGGATCGCCGAAATCTTCCAAGCGATTAAATTGATGGTAGGAGAATAAATAGCAACAGATAGCAATCATGGGGATATTAAAAGTTTTCCGTTTTCACCCCCGCGATGTAGTGAACATGGTATAATTGGTCATACTCTTGTCGTAGGCCTGAGGAGCCCTTGTAAATAAATGGATACCAGCATTCTAGGCAATACCATGGAAAATGTCATACGTTTGTCATATAATAATACTTGGAAAACTTCATATGTTCACCTTTACTCAAAGTTTCCAGCTTATGTACCTGCCTAATCGGTACATTGTATTGGTTTCTCGGTGAAATGATCAAGATGACGTCATTCGACAAGTTTCAAAGGAAATTGAAGTATCCTTGCTTGTTGGAATCCCTGTGCTGTCATGACATCACTTTTTGAGAAGTCTGGTTTATTGGACGAACAATTTTACTTTCATTAGTCTGAAACTCACTGATAATTTTTTTTACCTTTTCCCTTTCTACTTTGGGAGCATTCAAGCCTAATAAACCTGTCAAACATCCTGTAAACCATAGAAGGAACTTTGAAACTCACGCTCTCTCACTTTGAAATGGGGAGAGAATAAGGGAGGCTGCGTTGGCACTTCCCAGGCGTCATTTTTACTTCCAGAATGTTTTTGACATTCATCGTCATGCAAAACGAAAGTTTTTTTTTAAAAAATAACAAGCTATTCTACATTTGGAATTCCAGGGAAGAAAATAAGTTTTTTCCGAGAAATCAAAGCAAATTTGTAACTTTTCTTCTCTTAGTTTGCATCATACATCAACTTGAGTACAAATCAAGAAAATTTTCGCCCCTTCAAAATTGGGTGAAAGTTTTTTTTCCTGTTTTCATAAAGCTGGTCGGGCATGTATGTAACTTACATGTATTGTAAATGTAGGGGCGCAAGCCCTGGAATGAAAGTCAAACGGGAAACGCAGCAGAAAAAATAAATTTGATTTTCTATGTATGAAAGACTTGAAAATAAAGGTACCCACTACTGGCCTACACACAATATACTAGAATCAGCCCACGCTTCTGGAATACAGGCTCAACAGTTTCCCCTCCCCGCAGTTCATTCAGTTCTTGGGACCTAAAACAGGAGCAGGGAAGGAAGTATTGAGAGGGAGAAAAAATCCTTTAGTCTCTCAAGCAGACCAACCAGATAGTTCCCTTAATACCGTAATTCGCAACATAAGCAGAAAACAACGAAAGCAGGGCCATAAAAGCCAGAGGTACTGCAAGCGCTAGTATATCACTGAGGAGGCAGTCGCTAGTCATATTCTCTAAAACACTCAAGAATAGCGCATACAAAATTGATTTTAGGAACCATAATCACACGAGAAAAGCATCATTAGATTAAACGGAATATAACAGTTTGTCTAGAACAATCGCCAACAATTTTCCAGGTAGAGCTACACAATACTTGCAGTAGACATACAGAATTTGTTTCTCCACTACATAACTGTTTAACAGGAATTAAGCAATAATAATCCCTACTTATTGCATTATTACGAAAATTTCGAATAAGCAGTTGAATAAAGTACATTTGCCGGCGGCATACAAGAACTCAAAGGAGGACAGGAAGAAATAGAAAATAAAACAGGGTCTCTTAAGGTTTGCGCAGTATTATATACAGCCACATAATTCAGCCCTTAATTTGAACTCTTTACTTACAAAACTATCAGAAGACAAGTTTACAGATTTATAGTGCTAATTAAATTGTCTCCAGTTGGCAACTTCTTAGACAAGTCGCAGCAATATATTTACACCGTCGTTGCTCCCAAAACCAAACCAATACAGCTCTGTCTTATATTAGAAGGACTTCCTAAGCCGCTCTCCTTTATCTTTCTCGTCACGTCAACAGCTCTCCAGCAGTATCAACTTCAGCAAACAACTCTTAACAGGTATAGTTTAATTTAATCTTCTCAACTTCTCTCGATTTCTTCGCACAGTTTTCTTTAAATACCTGCATTTTGTTTTCTTCATGCATACACACTTATTAATAATCGACACTTTGTAGTCGTGGAATGTCCTCAGTTTTTTATTTTCTTGCTGAATTTCGTGTTTCGTACACAAGCATATGGCCGTTCCTACAAAAAATTCTCTACAATAAGCATCGAAATATGGTGGCATACATACACAATATTAATGTAGCACAAGGTGAAGAGTTTTGGGAAACACTTGGCTCCAACATAATTGATGGTGGCAGGTGTCTCAACTCCTGTTATAAGGGTTGGTGGGTAATCGTTGCTGGCCATTGAAGTCATAAATGTACTAACTTATAAGTATCACAAATCGTGATAATGCCGGAACTAAAACAAACTAGAGGATTTAGGAGCTATACTAAGTAAATACGGAATAAAGATAAAAATGATTAATATACCTAACACCAATTTGTCGACTCTAGTACCATGCATGTTGTATCATATACCAATCAAAGTTTTGTTTTGCTATCATTAAGACTTCTTTATGAATTATGATGGTTACTCTACACTCACTTAAAGCCTATGTTTGTTTACACTGACAAGCAATATTTTTGGAGCGATATCCAACTTTACGCTACGTTCACAATTAACACAACCCTTACTTAAGATCATATGTACCAGACAAGTATCTAACTAGAAACATTAAAGCACTGCATGGGATTTTGTAATTTTTAGTATAACATAAACGTTTTTATACAGGTTGAAACTTAATGCTCCGTTTGTCTGCTCCACTTTCCCCTTATACCCTAACAATCTATAAAAGTACTCGCTTTCCAAAGAAACAATAATTGAGCAGCAGCGCCAGGTAGAAGAATAATGAATGAAAACAATATATACTTATGTGTGTCGAAATATAAGTGTATGATGCTAAACGAAAGATTTTTCGTCTGGGGACATGAATTGGCATTGATGACAAGGACAGGGTATGCATTTAACAGTATGGGGGGAAACGTGTTCTCTGCGAATCTTCATGTATACACGAGACAGTAGCATAGTTTTTGTAGTGTTTTAATACATACGGATTATATGAGATACATACATATCGTGCGCTTCCTCCAATTGAGGAAATCTTAATTATTAGTGAAGTAGATGTTCCTTATACTTTTGTCACTTATTGTATGTACGTACGTACGTGGGTAGGGAGGTTCTCGGCGAAATTCGTAGAAAGTGAGCAGCACTCCAATTAATTTAAAAGATAAAAAATGACTAACGTCATTCGTTCACCTCGCTAGTTTGTAATGCATAAGGTATCATAGGGTCTATGCATTCCAGTTTTTAGTAGAAAGCATGGCAGGTGTAAACTTTTCTCCATACATACATACAACTGTCCTAATTGGGTACCGCTCGTTTTTCTAAGCCAGTGTATTTTTTTCAGGAATAGGACTTTGACATTCCTTACTCAAGCATAAATATGGATAGACATATTTTATTCTTTATGTGTGCACTGTAGCAAGTTCTAGCAAGTTCGCTACCTAATACATACGTAAAAACTATATTTAGTATTTACTACAACCAAATAGTTGGTGCGTTATGTGTATTTTTTGTATAAGTATATGTGTAGTCATGTAATGTTCCGTGTCATGTCAAATGGCCTTTAGTACATGTGTTCAGAACGTAGGTAATGACCGTATTGCAACGGCAATATCGGCAACATTTACGAGCATAACTTTTGATTGTTTTAACAATAGTGTATTAAATACACCCACGGAGCTGAGTAGTTCTAGAAATGATGAGATGTGTGTCATGAAGCTACAGCTTCACTAACTGGTAATCCCAACGTACCCCTGTATTGTTTGCAGACATCCGCTTATAGTATATGGATTATGTATGCTGTACGTTCGGTTAGCCAAAGGTTGACGTTGTCATGGTGAAATACGAGACTGAAACAACAGTCCTGCATGGATGTGAGGGTGATATTGTATTTACACTCCACGTTAAATTTACTCTGACAAATTGCTGTTTCGTGATGCTATTTTTCAAAGTTGACTTTCTAGTTTGCTCTGAAAAATGTGAACTATAATTTACATCACTTACTGTGGAAAGGCACCATTAGTCATACATACGGTTATTAGTTTTGCATACTTAAGTTTTTTTAAAATTACATGCGTATTTGAATTTGATTACCTAAGCAAACATAAAAACCATAATTGGAATTTAAATTCCCGTAGGTAATCCTACTTTCTGTAGGATTAGTTGAATTGGTTTAGGGAACTGTGTAGGTATAAACAGTTCCCTAAACCAATTCAACTAATCCCAGTTGTATAAAAT
This sequence comes from Lipothrix lubbocki, assembly GCA_034696945.1. Taxonomy (NCBI): domain Eukaryota; kingdom Metazoa; phylum Arthropoda; class Collembola; order Symphypleona; family Sminthuridae; genus Lipothrix; species Lipothrix lubbocki. The sequence continues at coordinate 203,832 of JAQGAK010000040.1, read as the reverse complement.
TCTATATAATTATAGATAGTGCACAACCGTGTAGTGACAGTTATCAGATTGTGTAACTAAAGACGAACACAGCGAAACCTTGATGAATCGACCCATCCGTTTCCATGGATTAAATTGATTTGTGTTCCAGCCACAAGTCAAGGTTATAAACTATAAATTTCCTGTACACACGTCCTGATCACTGAGGGAAGAAGTTTTATGTTTTTATTCGGAGTATCATCATAGTATTTTAGTAACATTATGTGATTATGTGACTATGGGAAAGCGTAGTGAAAGCAAATAAATAAAACGCAGGTAGACAGATCTTTTCACGTGGATGCAGCTTCTGACTTTCGTATCGGTTTCATTCACTTAACAACAATATGGTTGCCCTTCGTCCTGTCAAAGTGACGGTTGCAAGAAATAAAACAACTTGCTTTCTTGAGTATTTACACTCCCCTGTGAGATTCAAAATAGTAAAGGTTTTTAGCTTTCTCCATGAAGTCCACCACAAAGAGAAACCGCTGCTTTATATAAACTGTCAACGTGAGCGATTCAAGGGAAAACTATTAATAGGAACAAAGATTTTCAGACCTTTGCCGTCAAACACGCGTTTCTGCACTAATGTTTACAATGTCTGTCACTCTATTCCGTTTCCCGTAAGAGACTTCTAACCGTAAGTGCTAAATTAAAGAACAATACTACGAGGTCAGGTTTCGAATCCGTAATGCTTTTCACTTCCATTGATAAAATCGTTCCCTTGTAATCTCCTTAAAATCCCCAAGACAACGACATGTTTACAAAACTGACATTCGAAGCTTAGAGAATTTTCTAAGATTTCGACAGTCCGTTATTTCTAAATGGGTGACATAATGTCATCCAAATATTACAAAGAAACAGTTTCGACAACTACACGTACTCGAGAATTTTGATAATAGTATGATTTACTTTGTACTTGGATTCTCCATTGTACAGAAGCTAGTAAATGTAGGAAGTATTTTCAGATGAGACCAAAATAGAAAAGAAGGAGTACAAGCTTGTATATACCACATCCTTTTGACAACTTTATATGCTAATTTATATACGATCCATTCCTACCTCTAAGATCCTTGTGACAAGAAAATGCCCATGCATTTTCATAACATACTATTAAAGAGAAAAACGTTTTATAAGAGAATACTGCAGTTCATTCCATGTAAAATACTACAGTTGCTAGAGATAAGATTTTGCAGAAGAATATTATAGGTCATCATTCTGTGTTTTTAATATAGCAAACAAGCCATTCTACGTAAAATACTAGTTTATATAAGCTGTAGCGTGTCATATTTTATATGAATAACCAGTTTCAATTTCTCTGCCCATATTTTAAATTACCATTCTAATGACATCAATTCTCCGGGAAATATCGTGGGAGTAATTAATTTGATAAGTGTCTATTTGAATTCCTTCTAAAAGCGCAGTTTAACTGAACAACTTATTTACAGTACAGGCTGGGCTCTACTTTTGTGGTGAACCCACCATGATTTCATTACACGGAAGCGCTATTATTCATGAAAGTATGAATCTAATGTACGTCTACATCATATGCGTGTTGCTGGAAGCCGTGTTACATGCATTATATTATGGTGGTTTTAAGTTGTTGCATGTAATTATTATGTGGCGTTGGCATTAGTATGCCCAACTACTGATATTTACATTGTTTCATATCGTGAATTTAAAAAAATAAGTCTTTCATCATTCCTTTCTTTAGACATCCTCACACAGCAACTATACAACAGGGCGCATTCCAGGGAAAGGAATGAAAAAGAATTTTGAAGCCGTCTTGATCCTGCATGCCAGCATTTGATTTATATTTGATACATGTACATATTAGAGTCTCAGTTGTAGTTAATGCTGTACTGCAAAATTCCGTCAAGTTTGAGGTATGTGGATTTTAGGTTGCGAAATAACTTTCTTGTTTGTTTTCAGCAGATATAGGTTTTAATTGCGAAAACAAGAATAGTCTTCTAGTCTTCTTACTGCATAGTTGAGTCTGTGGAAGACTCTTTCCATGCATGTTCATATAGGGGTAATGTTAAAAACCTTGAGAACACATAAAGATATGTATTGAAAATATTGCAAGCTGCTACGTATACGTATGCTAAAATCTTTTACTTGGATGACCGATTCCCTTCAGGGAAATTTAACAAAAGAAGGCGCAATTTTATGTGACATGAACGTGTGTTTTATATGTATAATAAAAACGTATCATCGGCAGGAAAGTCGAGTAAAGTTTATAAAATGAAGCTCACTGAAGAAATAGGATATGGACGTTGAATAAGTGAATTCATGCTTAAAATTGAATCAAGGGGCATAATAGCATGCAAAACGGTAATTCACGGCTACAAAACACCTTTGATGGTAGGCTAAAAACGTCAATTAGCCGTCAAGTATACATAAATAAATGAGTGGACCATGCAAGAAATGAAAGTTCAGAAAGATCATTATTGGTTTCTAACGAAACGCATACAAGTTTTAGCTGGCATGCTTTATTAAAAACGCTCCATACTCAAAAGCATAATCAACTGAGACTGTCAATTATAAGGGACTAACCGTTTATACAAGTGCATGCTGACTACTTCACTTGTCACTGCGAATATATTAAGTCAATCGGCTTAACTTGCCAATCAATTTTGATTAGTAGCATTCCAGCAAATGAGAATTAACTGGAAAACTTGACAGGACTAGTGCAAGTACATATGAGTGATAGCCAAAGCTTCCACCTTAAATTCTCATCTACAGCTTCATTTCTCTGTACAGATTACCAGGGATTTCCTAGTATCGAAATAATTCTATTTAGCAAAGTTGAGAATCTCAAAGATTACCAATTTAAGCAAGTAAGTATGGTTTTATTGATTTGAGCATAGCTCCTTCAATATTCAGAGATGACTCTTAACTCACAGATTCCGTACAAGACATAAACACAGGAATTTGTATCTATACAAATTCCTTAAATATTATACATATCAAAGAATAGCAATTATTTTCTGACTTGATCTTGTACAACCGGTATAAAACACTAGTGCGATAAATAATATTCTATTTCCATCCATTTTCATTTAACTTTCATTGAACAAATTAGAAAAGGAGCTTATATTATCAGAAAATCAATCATATAAGCTCCTTTTATGTTTGTCCGACGCTTTGTAGAGCTGCACATTACTTAATGCAATGAGTAATGATGTTTTGGAGTTACTAGAAATTTTAAGTTCTATTTTAAATTGGTAGATTGTATTTAACACTGTCACTCGAGATCTACATTATCACACACTATTATAACATGTATTTAGTGACTAATGCAATCATTTTCATTTTTTCCAAATTAGAAATCGGACGGTATGGCTCTAGCAAGTTATTTACTCACGACTTCCCTTTGGTTGACAATCATTCTTTTCCAGGATGAGGCGGAGGCGCGCAATGCACCGTACCTCGAAACTAATGAAATCGTCGTTCGCGAAAGGGTAAGTTTTAACATTGGCTACATCAGGAAGGACTTCGTTTGTAAATATTGTTAGAATCAAGCTATCTTTGCAATTTGAAATACATTTCCTTAAAGGGGGCGAATTTTATTTATAAAGAAATTCCAAATGTTGTCATATAATTGAACATACTACTAGCAGTACATAAAAGGACTACACTGAGAATTTCGAGAAATTGATGAAATCTTGTATAGGTATTTAAATCTCTCAGTATCCATATCAATACAATCACCCGTAGCTTTTATGAGGAATTCCTAAATTGCATTTAACATTATGTAGGAAATTTGATTTAGCAAGATTGGCAGATCTATTAGGTGTGATATCAATTTTTTTTGCGTCAACACCTTTCTGACAATAATTTAGTTGACATTTGTAAATTTACACTTGACTGTATACAATCCTATGACAATTTCTTGGAACTGAAAAGCTAAGTATCAAATCAGATATGTCTATTTTAATGGCTATGTGATGCTTGGGGAATGTGACGCAAATGCCAACAGATCATAATACATTGCATTATTATGGTTCTATACACCATATCGAGATTTATATCATCCAAAAGCGCGTGCATTATAATGTATCTGAAGTTCTATGTAGGAGGCATTATTTGTGTAGGATATATTAGTTTTCGCTGTAGCAATATTTGACTTGTCATTTCAGGCCAGTTTGTTACCAAGCTGTGGGACGCGTGCCATATGTGGGTTTTTGCAAGCCAATGCCCGTGGAATCAACCAGGAGCGAATATGTAATTGCGACAATGGCTTGAAGGGATGTCCCATGACCTGGGATTCTTTTGATGGTCACTCAATCACTCAGGGGTCTGATCAATACAAGGTAAACACCGAAATGTTACGTAGCATTACTATATTAAGCACTTCATTTGTCACAAATGAAATGAAACCTAGTATTTTGTAGCCTGAAATTACTGTCATGTCATGTCATTCTACATATGTAAAAACACGAAAAGACTTTCAGGATTGGTTACTGAAGCCCTGACTTGCTTTGCTTTGCGAATAAATATTTAAACCCCTATAGTTCTTCTCTCAGCCAAATTCATGTATACTCTCATTTGAACATGAACATTTTCAACTAGACGAGGACACTCAAAATTTATGATTTGAAATGATTACAGAAAATAATAATTTAAATTATTGTATATAATAGTATCGTATTGGCGCATAAATTTTTCCGAGACATGAGCTTAAACTTAAAACTACACATGTTTATTTGCAATGAATTATGATAAATGTATTAAATGCCTACATAAAAAATCCTTCGTGAATATTGACAGGGCTCTTTCCCAATCAATAAAAATGTACTACATAAAGAGGTACTACCCGAAGTATTCTACTACAAAAAAAGCTATGTAAACTTTTTGCTACAACCCATTCCCTCAATTTCCAAGATTGTTGTTCTTTCTGATTAATAAAAAAGCATGAGACCTGATTCCCTTCAAAAACATTTCTCCAGACAACGATGGGATAAATTACTGAACGAGCCCATAAATTCAGCCTCCTGAAATACTTGATTAATCCAAGCGGTGAAATGCTTGAACATGATAAAGCGATGCATCTGTTTCGAAGCTCACAAAGTTCTTGACATTGCCATGACAATTTCCTGGATTGGTACATTCAACTGTGGATAGAATATTTCTCTCCTCTCATCCCTCTTAATAAATGCCTTATGTGGGAAGTTCTAAAGTAACATTCCCTGTAATATGATACGTTTCTGAAGCCACGAAAGTATAGATATATGCAATCCTAGTTGAGATTTGCTGGCAACTTTAATCAATAATGGGAAGTTTGATGGAAACCTTGAGAAAATATAAGTAATTATCTATAACATACCTTACCAAAAACTACAAAACATTTTTCAAACTAGAAAACTTAGCAACCAATAATGTGGTTTTCATTTCTTCATTCAGCACTAATAAACATTATGAACTCGTTGGTTAATATGCCTGATTCTATATAGTTATTTAGATTCCGTTGAAATCCTATTATATTTGTGGCTGAACTTTGTTAGAGCAGAGTTTAGCTTAATATGAATTTTATATTATTAAATAGATATATGCATACAGAGATACAAATATGGCAACAAATAAACTTGCTTAGGCAATTAAGTACATATATACCTCTCCTCCGGGAAATCTCTAATCTTCAATTCTCATATGTTTACTTGATTTATTTCTCTACTTTAAAAAGAGGATCTTAATTCAATTCTGTTTTGTTGAATGAATGTAGGCGGACATGTCTATGGAATTATTATGTCTTCTGTGCCAATTACGACAAGCAGTCGTATAAAGACTTATGAATAGGAATACATTCTTAAGATTCAACTGAATATTTTCATCATGATTTTAAACACAATTTTATCATTTTCTATATGTCTGGGATAGAAACATTCAAAGGTACTGCTGAATGAGAGATGAATGAAAATTATTTGAAAAGAAACCGTAATGTGTAAAACCTCAGTCGTCTATAAGGGGTTGACAAAATCCCACATCCAGACAGCTTTATCAAATGGAGAGAATCGTCGAATATAAAAGGTGTTGAAACTGGAAAAGGATCAGCATGCATAATATCTCCTCCTACGCTAAAATCTAAAATCAGCTTAGGGATTACATGAATTTGCACATCTTACATGCACATGGATCGACTTACCATTGCTTCCCTTCTTTCATGACTTATACTCTTCTCTTTCATAATCATGCCGTTGTTCCTTGAAAACCCTTACAAGTGTAGCATATGCTAGTGGTTGTAAAGCCTTCAGTCATGCGATATCCTTTCATCTCTTTCATGCTTCTTCTGATTAATTAGCATTTTATTAGAACTGTCCTGATTTCCATTGAAAAACTCCTCAGGAGGTTGGGTACATAAAAAGCTTTAGCTTGTTTCGCACTTTCCCCGTTGGTTTACCCTTAAATTTTTCCTCCCTCTTCCCATTGTTAATACATAGCCCCTAGCACTGTTCTGCAAAGTTTACATTATTATCTCCATATCTTGCATTAGCTTCGCTACGCAGGTCCAATTAAGCTATATTTTAATTATGAAGAAGCGTGAAAAAATGGGAGCTATGTATATTTAAAGATATTTCGATTAAATCCAAATAATTCTATACTTACAGTAGCGCTATTGAGTAAATAAATATGCGTAGAGCTAGGTAAAGATTGTGATATGTATAATCGCTGCATGTGAAAATGAATTTGTACTTTATTTGATACGTGGTTGGTTGTATACCTATGCCGGAACTTTAAATCAAATAAATACCTCATTTTGGTTGGGGTCCATAGGTTAGGTTCTATATAAATAGAATTATTCCAAGTAAATTTAAATTAATTTTAACGACAGCCCATAATACTCCTGTGTAAATATGGGCACAGAAAATTAAACTATTAAAATCAAGCTAATTAAATGATAGTGAAGAGGTAAAATTAAATCGAATGTGGTATGAAGTTTCCTCAAAGTATTTGGCTGCTGGCAGACATATACCCTGCTTTATAGGTACAGCGCTGAAATTTTCTGATTAAAAGCACACATGACATGTAAATGGGAGTATATGAATGTGGGCGGAAAATTGCTTCCTAGAATTATGTTTGCTTAACCGTAAAGGATGAAGTTTACTTATTCTCCTCGACATACTTCTATCCAGGTTTAAAAAGGAGTGCATAAGTTTTTAAACGGAAAGTAGTTGAACATTGATGAATCCATTGCTTCTTCAAAATTCTCTTCAGATCTTTTCAAAAAATCCAGCCATAATTATTACAGAATATTGATTGATAATAAAACAAGAAACTAAAAGTAATTTCTTAACAGACAATTTTTTTTCATATATCAAATCAATACGATGATTGGATCCGAACGTATTTTCCATAAAACTGAATCCTTTCCTCCACACAGTAGCACTTTTGATTCTACAGAGTGTCTTTACAAAGTGTCTACACGTAATTCGACTTGTAGCTAAATTAAGCTGAAAATATATGTAGTGTAGGGAAACACTTCTACAGGTAGGGTTGTATTAAACCGTAATATCCTTAAGTTAGAACCCATATAAAAAATAATCTCGAATGAATCCCAAGTTGCATTTTAGGCAGTTTGATTTGGAGAGAGTTCTGAAATTCGATATTCCCAAGGGCGGTATTAATTAACACTTTTACTTTCACTCTTTTACTTTTTCCTCGCGAGCGCGGAAAATTTCCTCACCAGTGAGAGCAAAGTCCTTATCATGAGAGGACCTTGTAATAATATATGTAATAATTGAATTTATAAATGCAGTATTCTGATTCGGCCTATATACAGCTCATAAGGTCAAGTTCGATATGTAGCACCGTTTCATAACACAGTACAGATAGACAATAATAGAAATTCCATTTTCTCTCCGTAGAAGTTTGACGTGTAGAAGGACAGTATGATAGTTTAATTTTCGATTAAGCATTATTTATTTACGGTTTAATTACTCAAGTACATATACTTATTAGTTGATCCACCAGTGTTGTGTAAGCACTCGGCTAAGAGCAAGGAAATTAAATGCAGATTTCATTTTCCATGGCTCACATTTAAACATTATGAAGTTGATGTTCATTCTAAAGTTTCAAGCTAATCCAACCTGATTACAAGTACCTGCACATTCATTTCACATAAAATCAAAGATGCGTGGATGTATTTATATGTTTGGTTACAGCAAATAAATTGAACAAATACGGTTGTATGCAAATATTGCACGCTACATTACATGTTTTTAGAAGCAATTTAATTCCAACCTGCAACTTGTGTATAGCAATGTAAGCAAGCTTTTGCACGTAGTATTGGGTTTCAGGAATCTGGGGCTACTTATTATCTAAGCAAGGTAACCAGAGCAAGCCTCAAATTAATTAACTACCTATTAGGCGAGCTGTAAGCGTTGATGAGTTGATGGAGTACCTATTTTTAGATAGCAAATTACCATCGCACGCCAGTGAGCTACATTGTTTTTTTCAACTGGGGTCATTTAACTTTTAGCTTCTTCGAGGTCATAACTTTTAGCAGGGGGAATACAAAGTAGAAAAGAGCTTTATTTAATTATATGAGATAAACAAGCTGTGATAATGAAAGGGCAGTGGAACTAACCAAAGGTACAGGTAGCAAACGACAATAACTAATTAATTTACATACATCATGGTTTTTGTTTGCCAGACCTGTGAACCAGCCCCGATGCTGAAAACCTGTGAACCTATGCAAACTGCATACACCAGTCGAACGATCTTCTCCAAGATCACTGATGAAATTTTATCCAAAGCAGACTACATCAAGTGCTTGTGTCCTGAAAGTCACAACTATCTCCAAGCCAACCAGCGCTTTGAAGATGTAGATGCAGAGACCGAAGCGATGGAATTCGCTTATATCTGCACTCGGGTAAGTACCATGTGTTTAAGATAAATTATCGTGTCATGGTTCCTTAATCAGTTCTCACACGTTGCTCTGCAGTAATTTCATAGTATAATTTGTTTGCAATGGACAACTACATATATCGATGTCTGTAGCACTTGCTGGAAACAAATAGTGTAACGACCGCAAAGATTAACAAGCTCCAGAAATTCCTTTACCAGTGGTTTACAGCTATACAGTATTAACTTTTCCATGGAATATACATTGAAATCTCCATAAATATGCATTAAAATTATCCAAATCTGACAGGATGTTGTTTAAACAACTCATTGAGTTGCAGTACTGCAATTTTATACAGTAGTCTGAACAGCAACGAGGTTTCGAGATCTTGGTTGGTTTGACACATAACGGGTGTTTAGTAAGGCAAATCAGATTGTACGCACAAACAAATATGCTTAGTATTCAGTAAGCATTACATGGATTACTTAGCTACAAGGAAATCGGTGGACAAGCAAACACTTTCAATGGAGATACGAAACCTTGAGAACAAAATCCGGCTACTCATTTCTAGAGTTTCTCCAAGCATCCCACGCTCTAGTTTCGGACTAAGCAACACATATCCTGCTTTAAACCCTGCATGGAAGTTCCGGTTATGACAGAATCACAAACCTTGTCAGGGACAGTCTCCTCTTCCCTGACACACAGTTTGCTTACTTGATGACTGGATATCTTCTCAACAAAAGCTTGCTATGAAGAACAACCACAGCATAAGTTTCTTCGCGTTAGCCTTATACTAGTAGGGTTCTTTAGTCACATACGCAAATTTTAAATAAAATGAATGAGGTTTGGGGCATAAAAATATCATTTTCATACCATTATATGTGAAACGTGAAATTACAAGCAACTCAAAGTGCAGCGTTTTTTGGCTACAAATTGTGATTATGAATACTAACAATTTGTTTTTTGCATTATATGTTATGAAAATAAAATACTTTATTCAACTTTTAGCTGCGGACATGTGAAATTGGGGATACTTGCAAAGTGATTACATCCACAGCATCTGGCATTTTGGTGAATCGTAAATGCATCTGCCCAGGTAACGAGCGATGTCCCACCGTAACGGGCGACGGTATCAGGTCCTATGAAATGGGAAAAGGCAATGTACACGAAGTTCGCTGCCTACACCCACATTAGATGACATACATTTATTCTCTTACTCCCCTGGACCTCATGGGTCATCTGGTTGGTAAAACACAGTTATTTTAGTTAAATGTTTGGTATTTCGTTTCCAACACTTGGCAGTGAGAATATGTATCTTGGAATTCTGTATCTCTCGGATTTCATAAACTTCAAACGTATGTACTCATTTGTACTTGAATGTTATTACATAGTACTGTAAGAACACAATGTCAACTAAACAAGTGATCCCATCTAATAATTGTTGAAGGTCTGTGTGAGTCCAATCTGTAACTAAATTGCAGAGAGTTACATAATCTAACCAATCCATTAGTATTAACTGCAGCAATATTTATTAATCCATAGTATCCTTACTCTATGTACAAATTTTAAGCATATTTCAAATCCGTTATTCAAATTTATGATGTACATAGTTTGTACTTTAATTTAATCTTATAATTAATAGTTACGTGCAGAAACAATCAATAATATTGACAACGTTGCTAAATGCACAAATTTAAAGTTTTAAATTGTACTCATTATTCTGCTTGAAGTTAACATCGACATGGAAAAATACCACTTAATCATGAAAAATATTTCAGATCTATGGTTGTGGCGTAGAAAACAAATAGTTGGTTAAGTAGTGACGTGGCAGTTAGAACGGTTGGCATTTATTAAATTGTTTGCAAACATCAAATTTATACCCACTGTTTTCTTTCTCTATGATAACTTAAGATATCAAGGAGGGGAATCATATGTCAGTATATGAGCAAGTCACTTCAAACAATTAACTAGTAAGAATAATTATTCGTAGCGTTTTAATGTAAAACTATGAAGCGTCCCAAGCGGCTTTTAAAATATTGCAGGATGTCACCAACAACTCCCACACTTATCTACTCGTATTTCCGCCTAGCTGTAGAGCAAAGAGCAACACGTGCTTGATTAAACTAAAGTAATCAATTTTATTAATCATGTAATAATTACAAGCACATACTATAGAAACAAACGCTGGAGTAAAACCCCAGTATAATTATCATTTTCTTTCCTCTATGGTGTATTGATGTCAGCGTTCTGAACTATAATGTGTAATTTTGAATTGTATTTAATTAACGTTAAATTTCTTGTTCATTACAAAATACTGTAGTTTCTGATTCCGGACCTGGAAAATTTGTTATGACTTAACTGGAAATGAAGACATCAAAGTGATTATTATAAAGTAGTGCTTGAGTTTCAAAAATTTACATAGAAGTATGCACACATGGAAAATTTACGTACGCCTAATAGACAGGCAATGTAATGTACCTTTAGGGAATGTGAAGCTATAAGCTATGTACCTGCTACACCCGAGTGCTGCAATCTTAAGCAAATTATTGATGGATTGTTGATGGATTCCCCTTCACCGCTTATAAGTTTAACGTACGAAATAATGTCTTCTGAAATTGAACCTGTTGATGGCATACATACGTATGTATGCATGTTCGCATAATAAAAACAAGTATTTTAACCTACCTTCACTTATCGACCCACCGAGAAAATAACCTATATTTTGACTTCTAGTCATTGTTATGTTTGCAAAAACACAAGGTTTTATTAAATAATTTTGCAGAAATCATTTGCAAATCTTGTATTTACTCTTCAATACAAAATTAAATAATCCTTAATATTTCAAGAATTGCAACGAATTGTAATGAACACATTAATTAGGGTAAATGATGGTTTGTTATATAAGTTAATGGTTGATTAAGGGTCATAACACATAATAATTTTCCTTATCTACAATTTTAATATTTTTCTCTCTTCATTATTGTGTAGTTAAGAGAAGAAGTAGTAAGAATGTGGAAAAGAGTGAAAGTTTTCCTACACTTAAATTGTACACACTCCTCTTAAAATTGCCTATATGTTAGAAACATAATCGTATTTTATTTGAAGGTAGAGCCAATAAATATTGTAATGTTATAAAATTCTGATGTTGTGTCATGCCAATGATGATAGTTGATGGTCGTGTATTCATGTTATATTGTAAATCAATATGAAAAAAATTAAGTACGTTAAGTACTGTTGATGTTACACATACTTACTAGTACTACTTGCATATAGTAACATTCAATGTTTAGTATGTCAGTGTCTCAAATATATGTATCTGTAAGTAATTACAAATGCTTCGGAAATAAATATCCATTACACGCATGCTAAATTGTAATAAACGTTTGGGACGAATTGAATATTATTGTCATGAATTTTCATAATGTGTAATAATTTAGATCAATCGACGAAAAAACGGCATTTTCCGTATTACATGTTTGCACATATAAATTTTAGTGTATTAAGTATAGTGAACTGTGTATTTAATCTTCAACCGACAGCAAAAATAATGGAAATAGTGTTTGTGACAGCTATACGTGATCGTTGTTAATGGCGTTATAATCTCTCAAAAATATGAAATTCCAAGAGGTTCAACGTCTTACGATCAATATCAAACGATTACAGCATCACACGATTATAAGTAACACAGAGGTAGGAGAATACTGACCGAACAGATTTTAACTTTACCATTATTTCAATATCTTTACACAGATAGCATTGGAAAATAGCACATAAAGTATACATCGCTTCACCCGTGTTCCTGAAAAAATTATTCATCAGAGAACGACATGCGTTAGCTTTCAGTCTTGATTGAGTACGTTTAAGCTCGCTCAGATTAAGTTAACCCTTTCTGGGTAAGGTAAGGTTGAACTTTGGGGTTTGTAAACACCACAACTCGGGGTTACTACTAAAGCAGCATTCACAAAATGTACATACATATATCACCACGTGTAGTAAACTTGATTTGAGGCCTGACAGATAGAATCACTCACAGGACGAGAGATAATAGACGTGTTTATATTTAATTTATCTTTAAGCATAAGCTATATTTCATACGTTATTAGATTCGGGTTCCCAAGGTCTTGCAAATGCTTCTGGAGATTGCAACCCTTTATTCCTTCTATTCACAATAGGGAAATTCTGGGAAGCTGTTCATACCATCACCGTTGTCTGACATTTGCAGGGAACCTGAAAGCTGTCAGAAGTCAGTTGCACAAAGAGCTTAAGTGATGGACAAAGCTACTACTTCAATCACTACATTAACTTGCGGCAACCACGTGATTAATCTTTTTGGGACATCGTCAATGTGCAATACACTCTCGTCTGTTGTCCAAAATCTGATAAGACAAATTTACTTGTCCAAATAATGTTTTATGAATTCCCCTCGTGACCACCAAGTGTGTTTACGCATTTTTATTATTCAAAGTAGGCAGGGAAGCTGTCAGAACCTGTAGTCTATCAACCTATGCTATATGAGTGGGTAGTTGGAAGGTTGGTCAAAACACCCACAGGCATAACTCCACATAAACTCTTGGTATGGGAGATGTTGCAGCAGAAGCAAATGATCCAGAAAAAATTTCCAACAATACTTTATAAGTAAGAGGTCGCGTTGAAATTAAGCAATTAGTGACTGCTGAGAGTGTCAAATTGCCGGAAAACCCTGCAATCCAGCAACCAAAGTCACATCCTCGCTAACACCACGAAAATTCCGGTAGTTCCTCCGTAATCCCGTTATTCCTGGCCTAAGCGCAACAAAACGAGATGACGTTATCACTCAACCCTAATAAAATACCTTTCACCTTTAAAACTTATAGTTGCTGTTACTTTTTACTCAACAAACCGATCCCGGAAGATACAGTTTAATGTTTTTAAAGCTGTTGAAATGTCTTGTATGTATAAAATTTCAGAAAGTATAATAAATACTACATATGCAAATAAATATAGTATAGCTGTAACAATAATGATTATAAGAAGAAAAATGTCCGAAAGATATACGTGCAGTTTATGCATCTATCTAATCTATCTATACATCTATGTGTCTATCATTGATCTCTACATTCAGATGTGAATGACAGAAGTAGGTACGTATGCATGCATTTAACTATCTCAGAGTTATTGTAAATTCATTGGAAACAACGTCAATCTATAAGCGACGTCATGTCAAAAGTGTGCATTCCGACGCCGTTTGTGGAGTAAATCGCTCTCAGAGGAAATGGTACTGTAGTGAAGTCGTCTCGTTAAACTTTTTAGCGGTTCCAGCACGTCGGTTTTAGATGTCAAACCACCAAACTGACGCAAATCGTCGACTTTTAACTCTTTAAAGAGCAATTACGGCCACTTTAATAAATGAGCATCCTTTTAGACTTGAGCTTTGGTAGTACCACTCTTGTTTTATTGATATTTTATTGGGTCGTCGTAAAAATCTAAATAAGTAATATAGTGAGCTGTTCTTGTCCAAGATATATTTACTTCAAAGGAGTCATAGGCTTATAGGGTGATCACCTTTGAATCAATATTTAGCAACGTTTCCGGAAACCATGGCGTCAAGATTTGCAAATGCTGTTGTGGTTATAGTGTGCATTCAAACAAACGCATTCCAGACTGCTACGGCGTAATATTCAGAATACATAATAATTTGTATTATATTCTTCATTTTCAATATAATTATTTTGAATTATTTTTGTCAGAAGAACATATAGAGTGGGACTCTACATAAGTGGTTAATAAACAAAAGGAACTGACAGATGAAAATGATACAGAAATAACACATATACATTCAAAATATAGCTTCCAAACTGTTATATTCTTATATGTATATTAGTTTTCTCTATGTATGAGTACTTATACCTCACTCTCTTCTTCCCCTGCATTCACCGAGTCTATCGTTGTTTTAATCTACGTTTTTAATTCATATTGTACCTAATCCTTATTAATAGAGCAGCATGTCGACGTGCAGCCTGTCAACAGTTCAAAATTAAATGGCTAGCCGAGCTTTATAAATCTTTTAGATTTATGTTCGGATCGTTCAATCCTTGAATTTATGTCATGGTAAAGCTTATAATATCTTGCTGGGATTTCCAGCTCCAAGCATGCGATTATTACACACATATTTTTGTTGGAATGTGACTGGTGCGGATATTGAAAAAATTCCTCCATGAAAGTACGCTCGTTGTAGCTCGTGACCTTACTCCTAAAAGCTGAAAATAATAATATGCTCATTGAAATTATTCCATAGAATATTAATAAATCTAGGATCATCCACCTCCTAGTGTCTTCTTTGATAAATTAATTTTATTGGACTACCATATTAAAGATAGGCAAGATGATAATGATAAACTTTGTGTTCTCCACAGGGGGTATGCCGTATATTCACATAACATGTGATATTCCCATCTACTCTCTCGTCTAATTAAATTTGAAGGTCCTTTTTGGTACGCGAGGGCAACCATATAAATAAGTTTGAGGTTGGAAAACCGCTTCCGCACTTCTGAAAATATAATAAAGAGGTTTGAACATCATTCATTTAATACCAAAGCATCATGTATTTTATTTACATGCTGCTCGTTTTGTATGCGTGTCAACTGTTGTGACAGATAGATGTATTTATGACTTTACTACGATCGATTTGTCCTTACAACAGGTTGAGTGTAAACAAATTACCGATATACATAAGTTGGGTCAAGGAATTTAATTGAAATGGATTAAATGATTTACACATGTTATTACTTCGCGGTTTATCCTGGCATTTGATGTGGGATAGACCAGCTCCTGGTTAATGTTATCAAGCAAAGACTGAGATTTTGGAGTTTTTCCAATTATGGACATGTTGTTACAATATACCTAAGACAAATTGATCAATGGTATTTGACTGTGCTACACGATAGTCGCATTGTATTCAATCTTCATATAATAATAATATAAAAAAGCACCTTCGATCTCCTCGATGGACTACATTAAAAGTGCTTGAAAGAGAAAAGTGGGTTCGGGAAACCTGCTTTAGTACATGGTACATAGATGCAAATGCGCCGGTTTATGTTTCCCTGAAAACTTAATCCTCCTTTGTGTACCGCGGACGTCATGAAGTTCGTGAGTCTATATTCTGAGAGATTTATTAGAGTTTCAAAAATAAACTTCCGATCCTTAATGGGGAATTACTACTTGATGACTACATGCTAAATTCTTGTCTAAATATGTAAATTATAAGTGTGTGGGTGCAGTTGCGGAGTAGTCGATGAAATAATTGCTTTAAGCAAGACGAGCTAAAAAACTCGGTAGATTAGATTTGAAGAAATTTTAGCTACACTTGGAAGTAATCTAATAAATGTCTTGGAAGACACTCATACATATTAATACTTTAGTTTCACAAATATCGGTGTATTATTTATTCAAGTGTGGGTATTTGGGGAACAGAGACAATCACGTCCCTTCTGAAGCCTTATGTCCTGTGAGCAACCCCCCAGTTGCGTGCACGAGGTTTGTCATTACATGTAGTCCTTGCTAGTTTTGACGTCGTGATTTGGTGTGTATTTACCACAACTGCCAAATCAAGAGGTAGTAGGTGCGTTTTAATTGACATGCGGCAGGGATTTGTTCAATGGAAATCATGCTCACACGACGCATCAAAGTCAGTCCTATAGTTGCTGGATAAATATTTTTCCGTTTTACTTGAATGTAATAATAACTGTGTTTTAAAAATTTTGGGCGCAGGTCTCAAACTGGGGTTGGATGAGAGACGCAAAGGAAAAATACGTTTGATTTTCTGTATGAGGACTTGTGACATGGAACTAAAGCAAAACAAGGATCAGCCCACGCTCAGAGCATAAATGCCATGCATCTTCCCTTCCCGGTTCATTCGGCTCTGAACATCTGAAACATTAGCAGGGAGAGAAGAATTGATAGGGAGAGAAATAATAGGAAAATCCTTCAAAACTCAAACAGGACAAGAAGTTGCATTTCCGCTTTAATACCAGCACTTAGGACTGTCAGAAGAACACAACAGAACACGAAAACTCAACTCAGTTGCGAATACAACCTACACAGGGGAGAAAGCACACCTCTCGGACGCACTCAAAGAACAATCCAAAAAATAGGGAATTCTATTTACGAAGAAGCACGAAAACATTTTATCAGAAATCATATTTCTTCTTGTAGAAAGCTAGTTTAGCAGACGTAAAACATAGCTTTTACAAAGAATTTTCTTTAAAAATTGTCAGAGACACAATACTAACTTAATTCCGGGACTTACAAAGGCTGTAAATAAAATATATCGCAGGTTTCAGAATAGTTCGTTGTTGGTGAAAAATCTTACCACGAACAAGCTCAAAAAGGAAAAGAAAAGTCAGTAAAACTATCATTCCAGACGCTTCCGCTTGAGCACATTGTATACAGGAACATATATACTTTCTGCTTTTTAGACAACTTTTAGAGGAAAACACTTACTGTGATAATTGAATTGTTTCCGGCTGGTAAAATCTGAAACAAGTCTCTACAAGGCAAGATATCTAATATTTGAAAACATACGTAATACTCTATTTGAGGGACGACTAACAATTCCCAGACCGCTCGCTCCATTCAAGTTGCTTATTCTCTCAACCACCAGCTCCAGCACGTACAGGTACGCCTATAAACTTATTTTTATTCCTGTATATTTCCAGAATCATTCGTGTTGTACTACTAATATCATATATAAACATAGCTACTTCCTTGGGATCTGAGAACCTTTACTTTCTTTCTGCTCCTGTGTTGTACAGTAATGTCTATCGTATTTGGCTTTTTATGACATTCATGTAATAAATTAAAATTTAATTTATTTGAGGAAACGAGGTCGCTAAGTATAATTTCTAAGAACACTTAAGGTCATTTATGTCGGCTTGGACATTCATATTATATATGTAGTATCACGATTTTCTCGTCATTTTGAAATATATTAGTACATATCTGAGTAAAAAGACCATTTTTTGTTTGTCGCTTATACAACCTATTTTCGCAAAAGCCTGTTGATCACGTTTGGCCAATAGTTCATAACGATCAACTAGACATAAAACAGCATACTGCTACAAATATTTTTTTATACGACACTCATATAAATCTTAAATTATTACCTTCCATTATAGAATTGGGTACTTCCAAAATTAAGTTATAAATAACAACAGCACAGATTCACAGTATGGATTTCTTGGGCAAGCTAATATTAACTGCGAATCTTCATACTAATTGATAGCCGAACTTATCTGTACTCATTCCTTGTGTAATTTAAAGTCACCAAAAATAAAATCTCAGCATGAAAATCAGATTTCCGTAGGCCATGCTATTAGCAACAGGTAAGATTACACTAACAGTAAAAGCACTTTTACGTATTCATATCCTAACCTACTGTTTCGGGTTTTACTCATTTTGGGCAGGCTGAAGGAAAAGTTAACAATTGAGTTCTATTTTTATTTCTCAATGCTACATAAATTACTGTTGGTTAATGATGAGTTCTTTTCAAAAATCAAGGATGAATACTAGAATAGAATAGAATCATGGCATCGCATGTGATCATATTTCATGTTCCAAATCCTTTATTTAGGTACGTACATTAATCAGTTGGAAATACGTCCTAGCAAAAAGTTTCATACATCTACCGCCATACGTAAATAATTTAAATGACCACAGGTATTTTTAGGCACGAGGAAAGTACCAGGTAGGAATCGGGATAAAAGCCAAAGCGTAGCTATGTATCCTACTCAGGAGACCGAATGAAGCTATTAAAATACACTTTCATTCATATTATCAGGAGCATGTTGCGCCCCTCAGAGTAATGATACTGTCAGAATGCGTCTGTGTTCCCATTATGTCGGTTCAAAGTCAGCTTTTTTAGATTTGAAGTTTTGTCTGGTCAGTTCCCATTATGATGGAGTTGCCCACTTGTTCAGAAACAAAAAAATACATGGCATGCATGTGAGACAAATGACAAATGCAGGATCTGTCTACGAAGTGTGGAAGAATAGTCTTCGTATCAGTTTCCAACATACGTTTCCAACGTGAATATCTGTACTCTAATACTTTAAAAAAAATCTACTGGTAGCGCTGACTGATATATCATCGTACGTGCTAGCTTGACGCATCCATGAAGTACTAGTATATCAGCAAAGAAGCCAATTGTATACCACTGTCAGTCTGCTACTAAATGGGCCTATCATAAGCTTTTTGCATTAGTCGTGAAACGTACTATAATATGTATAAGACGAATCGAAGCACATTTTGACTCCAAAGTTTAAAACAAAGTCTCTGCGGGGAGTTGCAACAGTAAAAAATGGAGATGACATCTTTGCCGGCAATATGTACGGGTAATTAGTGCCGGCTTTCAAATCATGTCACCCTACTGTATTTTAATGTCAATTTTGTTTTATTACGCCCCAAATGCTGTCAATTCGGAGGATATTAGTGAAACCCCAGAGTTTGTACTTCCACCTTATACTATATCTAGAAAAGGAAACCGATTTAAAGTGTATTTCTTAATTTGGAATGATTTCTGCTTTGAAGTGTTAAACTTTTGATATTAAAAAAAGATTAGGGAAATTTCCCTGGTTATAATGTATTTATGTACATTCCATTACGCGCCATCAGTCGTAATATAACCCTCAATGTTGTTGATTGATTCTTATATGCAAAAGACTAAATGAGCCTGCTTGTATAGTGGCGTATAGGTATAGGTACACACACCTATGCTTACAGACTAGACTTAAGAGAATTTCAGAAAAGTGTGTAGTACTAATCGTAAGTGCAGCAAAAACAATTCAATACATTAGAGATCCACCTACGTAAATGTCGCACGAATCATTGAACTGTGTAATAAAATGTTACGAAGTTATTCTTTCCGGCAAGATAAACAATATCTTTCTATAAAATGGATAACTTCTTTCTTCTTATTCTAGATCTCATCGAACTAATACAGTCAAGGTAGTGGACAATATGGCTTTAGTGAGTTACTTATTGAAAACATCCCTTTGGATTACCATGATTCTCATCCAAGATCAGGCGCAAGCACGCAATGCACCGTACCTTGAAACTAATGAAATTGTTGTCCGTGAAAGGGTAAAACTTTATTGCTCTTTATTGTAACATCCCCCTATGTATTTCTGCTACATTATATACTCAGTACACCCACTGAACTCATTGAAAATTCCACACAGCACTTGAATTTCTGAATATTTTTATCAGAATATTACTATAAACCCGTATACAGCATACGTATTTGTCAAATTTCCTGGGTTTGCATTTTGGTTAAATTGAATTTCTGTCAAGATATTAAAAGCGATTGTTAAACTGATTCGTTTCAGGCAACGCCACTACCAAGTTGTGCTGGGACACGTTCCATATGCGGATTTTTGCAGGCGAACGCCCGTGGCATCAACAAGGAGCGAATTTGCAACTGCGAAAATGGTTTGAAAGCTTGTACTATGAGTTGGGATCCTTTTGATGGTCACTCAGTTACTCAGGGTTCTGACCAATACAAGGTAAGGACGACTAGTGTATAGGATCGGACTTAACTTGTTTTTAATTTGTTTCATATCGCAAACCGCAATAACAACACTCTGTTCCCACCACTTCGTCGGTATTATTTTATTTTGACGCAAATTATAAATTCTTTGATAATCACTTACGTCAAGATTGACTTCTGTTCATGCCGTGGTTGAGGTCGAATGAGTTTGTCCACATATTTTCGTACAATTTAAAGCTAATGACTAGAATGTGCACCAACAAGAAGGTCACATGACCACTTATGTACCTAGGTGCATGAGCGGGTAAGTACTCAAGTACGTACAAAGTAGTAATAAGCGGACTCAAATACGTAATAAGCGGACAATCTCAAAGTGCCCCAGCGGATTGCTGCATATATTCACAGCCGGGAATTAATTTTGCGTCGGGCTAAGGACTGATGCTGATAATGTGTATGCATGCGTATAAACTCACCATGTATGCACCTATATACTAATGGTAATAAAGGATGTGGTGCACTTCATAATTATCGTTCAATGTTTTGGCGGTTTCGTAAAAGTGCACGCTTTAAAGATTATTGTTTGCGATAGTCCCTTCATATTACATTTTAACGACTTTTGCTGGAAACCAAGGTTAACTCAGAGTGCTTTGGTGGCCTGACGTCTTGGCCCACCCTACTACACGTGCAACCAAAATGTGAAACTCATTGTGGTGACAGAATTTTGTCAAACCTGTGTGGCATTCAGAACATTCTTAGTGACATATGCATTTTCTGTAATGAGTTTCATTAATAAAATAGCAAAGTTTCATTACCACATATGATGTTATCGCCCGGTTGTGGAACATGCCTGACATTCTACAATATTATTGCACTTATCATGATAGTATATTCTGTTTTTAAACTCAAGTACATAAGACGTGAGATGTTCTGCTACAAAAACCCTTAATTAATTCAATTCAAATGCGTATTTACTTTTACCTCCTTCTATTTTTGTACTAACAATCGCTGCAGACTCACGCAAACAAATGCAGCTGATGTGCTCTTAGATATCGTAATTTTCGTAGGGTTTTAGAAAAAACAACAGCAATAATAAAAAATTGAATAAAGTTGAATATTTTCAGAGGAATGAGCACGCGAATCACCCCCTCCCCCGCTTTGGATAATAACATGCATAATCACTGACATTTTATAAAACTTTCCCCACAATATTTCTCTACTTGAATCCATGTACAGCTCAAGTTGTTGGCATCAAACACTTTTTATCCCTACTATTTATCCATGTTTAGTATAACAGTATGTAATTCAGAGAAAGAATGAGCGTTTCAACAGTTCAACTTTGCTGTTGCAGTCCCTCGAATTAAAGCTTCCATAATAGATATAAAAAATTTGGATTCACTACACAAACATTACTCACATACATATGCAAAAGTGAGGTAGTTTACATTAATTAAAGAAAATTAATGAAACAGTAATAGCATCTATGTATTGTGTTACTAACAGATTTGTGAACCAGCACCTGCACTAAAACTCTGTGAACCTATGCAAAGTGCGTACACAAGTCGAACGGTCTTCTCCAAGACTACTGATGAAATAATATCGAAAGCAGATTCCATCAAATGCTTGTGCCCCGACACTCACAACTATATAAAAGCCAATCAGATTTTCGAAGATGTAGATGATGAGTCAGAGGCCATGGAATTCACTTATATCTGTGCACGGGTAAGTTTTAGACTTTGTTGCTTATTACAAGTGCAAAATTGGGCATCGAGTGATGAATAATTTAAAGAATCTTATCAGTTGTTATACAAAGTTATGTGGTTGATTTTCAACTTTGCTCTGCTAAATTACTTCACATATATTTTTTTATTTAAAAAAAACTTCTGTTGTTGCTGAATGCACTGTTTTAAAGAGCTTTCAGCTTACATTTTAAGACTCTGTAGAGGTATGAAAAATCAAAAGCTGGAGAAAGTCATTGTTTATCTCCTGCTATGTATATGCAAGTTCATTAATGCAACAAATACATATGCAAAAGACTGCAGGGAAAAGAAACTTGAGTCCCAATTTAGTCATTCAGTGTTGATTTACTTAGGTGTAGGTGGAAGTAATTGTAAAAAATCTATATATAAAATCATTATTTTCACCCTTATGGACATTTTCATATAAACTCATTTCTAAATTGCCTTTATCAATTAAAAGGCACAGCAACACTTTCATCAAAACCGTAGTTAAATAGTTAGAGCAAATATTCACACCTTCAACAAAAATGCTTCTGTTACACCGCATTTGTTGCAATGCTCAGTCATTATCTTCATGGTAAGAGGTTTATCATCGCTGCACTTATTGCTTTTCCTGTAGTATCTAAGGAGAGTAATCCTAAGCTACAGGGAAGAGATGAACAAATAAGCAATTCCTGAGTACAGCGATCACGAAATTTGATCGCAAAATCCGGGTTCAAGTTTCTAATGGTGTGCCCCAGCATCCCACGCTATAGGGAAACTATAATGGATCCATCATACCATACGAAATATATGTGCAACTGAGATGAGAGTATTAAGATTAGTTATGCCTATGATTTCAGACGCTTTTCATATACGACTGAAATTTTTTTATATCAGTGAAGGTTCTTCTTGGAATTTGGATTTGAAAATAGCTGTCTTTATATCTACATTGTTTCCAACCATGAAATGAACGGTCACAATAGAGATACAAATACTATGGTTAATCACATTTCAACTCAGAAACTCCATAGTTGACGAGTTTCAATAGTAAAATGGGGTTTGACATGTGTGCAATGCTGAAAATAACATATGGAGCAGCGTGGGATTAGCTTGATTACAAGTTCCAGACAGTTCCAATCCAACAATCATTAAGTTACGACTTATGTGCAGTTTGCCGGCATTATTTTAGGTCCGAATACAGCGTTTGCAAAAACAGTCATAAATCCAGACCTTAAAAATAAATTAGAGTGGTCTCAAAGTACCGCCGTATACTAATCGCATACCAAATAAATTGACATAGTTTGCTCTAATGTTGCCACTTGTTGCTAATAATTTTTGCTATTCAATCGATAACCGTCTATGTGTACTTTTCAGCTTCCGACATGTAGTATCGGAGATACATGCAAGGTAATCTCGTCAACTGGATCTGGCATTTTGGTGAATCGAAAATGCATCTGCCCGGGTAACGACAGATGTCCCACAATGGCAGAAGACAATCTAAAATCTTATCAGTGGGGTAAGGGTAACATTTTTGAGGCTCGTTGCCTACACCCAAATTAAGGTACTACAGACATGTCCAATGGAACTTCCGCTCCTTTGTGAGCGTAACAATTCGTCTTGTCGTTGAAACGACATACATACTATGGTTAGATGTCTTGTTGATTACATGTTGTGAATTTATGAACCTCAGTATTTCAAAAATATTAACCACTCAGTTTTCCAAACGTCATGCTTGCTTTTGTTGTTGTACATTATAATTAAACGATCATGAATAAGATTGTAAGAACTAAGCTAAAGGCGGACATATACATACTAACATTTTCACCTATTCAAAGTAGTATGGAAAGACAAAGTTGTGGTCAGCATGCATTAAACGCAGTGAGTTCAATGTAATGTTGATTACACTAGTATGTCGACTTAAAACAATCATGATCTATATTTATAATCCATAGAATTAATGTATGGAATATTGCCATTAAGCTATATATAGGGGTAAAAATCCACTATACAATACGTTTAATCCCATCACTACATTTAGCATAGGTATGTCTACCCTCACAAAAACAGCAACAGTCCACCAGTCTTTCTCCACTCAAATCACGAGCTAATGACGATGCTTAATGTAGAATTAGTGTCACAAACGCAGGCACCCACCTATTTAAAATTAAAGTCTGGCGAATCTTGGTGTAATATTATACTACAGTTATTTATCTGAATGCTTGCACTTTTTGGTGAGGCAGTGGTTAGGATATGGAAATTAGAAAAACACTTTTAGGTACATAGCCTATTAGTACGTATACACAAGTATTAGGAGCACAAGTTGTAGAAACTTCTTTCTGCTATTTATGAAATGGCTAGAATACTTACATATACACATATATATATACTTGTATGTACTTATATTGACATCTAAAAGTATGCACTTATTTATGGGAAATCTGTGGAAATGTGAAATAAACATAAGAAATGCTAATAAGTATTCTTTGTTTGATTGGTCTGCAAATTGTCGGCTGCAACAATATTATAAACCTTTAAAGAGTATATCAATCTGTAAATTAAATTTTCTATTTTCTTGTAGAAGTATTGACTAATCTGTGGATATTAAAGTACCTTCAGGGTGAATTTGAAGCTATAATTATGTACCTGTTGATTCTCGTAATGCTGCGATCTCAAATGTACAGTATCAGTAGAGATCAGTTGCCAATTCCTCAGTTCCATTTGTATGACTTTCACTGTTGGTATTAAATTGACTAAATTTCCTGTAGTAACTATATACCTATTATATTTAATATAGTAACCTAAAACATTTATTTAAATAATGACAAGGCTTAGAAAAATTACATTATTTTTACAGACAAATACATAATTAAATCTTTTTTGTAACATCTTCCACTTGTTTATACCTCAATTTTTTGGATTCGGAGATGGACCGGAGCATGAAGTTTCAGATATTGTCAAGACTTCTTCAGGAGTAAACCTATATTTAATTGTATGTATTTATGGAGAAGAAATGCCGTATTTTATTGTAGATTATATAAGCAAATCAAGTTACACAAGTAACATGTTAATGCTGTACTTATGAAATATATGCCAATCTAAATACCATAGCTGTGTAACCGCTTCTTTAATGTATGTTGTAAATATATATGTAGAAAATAAACAAATGACAGTCTATACTGTTAACGTAGTGGTTGCCTCACTGAATGATTTCCCATTCATGCCAACATTTTGAATATTTATTATATAATTTTGTATGGCACATAATGGCTGTCATTTAATACGTTATCTCCGATTTATCCGCATTCACTGATGAGTGAAATCCTGTCTTCACGTTGTGGCTTATGAATAGGTAAATCGCTATAATAATATTTGCTTTGGAAGCTGTGAAAACGTTCCATGCGTTGCGTTTGTGCTGATATCATAAATACAAAGAATCTATATAATAAGAGCAAACAACGAAGGAACCAAACTATAATAATTATTGAAGGTTTCAATAGTTTAAAACTATATGCGGCTAAAGTCAACAAACATGGGAATTATCCAACCGAATTATAATATATACAAGGTATATACCTATAACTATCTACTATTTACATTATGTATGAATTAGTGTTAAGAGCTGGTATAGGTTCAGCTGAATAATGTAAATGCAAGGTTGTTCGGACTTCGGACTATAAAATCACAGCTCCATCCACGCGTATCGTCATTAAGTTACCTAAGTAAACCTCCAAATTCCAAAAAATGCTCCATTCCGGGTACAGTTAAGTACTACACATTCCATTTATATCCGAAATACATAAGAGTTTCCTGATTTCATTGACGTGATATTATTCATGAATGAGGATGTACGAATTAGCTTGCTTGTACGAATTCCAAATTTCGATCAGTAAACATTACAAAATTACATCTGTAATAACAGGAATTAAAGAAAAAAAGGCAAATGACTGAGATGAGAAGATCCAAAAATGAGGAGAAGATCCAAAATTGGGGAGAAATTCCAAAACATGGAAAAATAAAAAGATTGAAAATTTAAAACACATACATTAAAACCTTTATTCTGTCCCGTGTCATACAAAGGAAAAACAGTAGAAATGCAAAAGTAACCTTAGGCCTTATGTATTGCTACATTGCAACATTACAACAATACTGAAACGAATAACTATTAAATAAAGTGCATTCTATTGCTTAAACATAAATAACAATATTCCACCAACAATACAACACGACTGCAATATAATATTATACATTGTAAAGGCAAAATTTTTAACAATAATTTAACTCAAACTTTACTTTTACAGGTAAAACCTTTACATTCTTGACACTCTGAGAATAAGTCAAAGAGATCATTTACATTCATACATACAATAATGTCATATAACGCCTTGGAAATCCACTGCTCTTTTAACATTTTATTTAAGGCGTTTTTCAAACCACTAGATTATATCTAGTACATGAAACGTTTCATGCAAACTACATATAATTATTATACCTAGGTGAGTACATTCTGCTTATATTATTCTAAAAATATTTCATCGACTAGGTTACATTTTACATTGGTAACTAATTTAATTTATCTGTGAAAACATCTAGTCTGTACTTATTTAGTATTAGTAACTATAGTTGGTAAGTAATTATTACGGTTACAGGATACTTAATCCCTATAACGTATTTCAAAATTGAGGTGTTGGGGTATCTGGATGCTCCTCTATAGGTTGGAATGTACGATAAATATTGGAGACCTTTGGTGTAATAATTATTAATATATAATTTGGAGATTTCTGTTTTGTCAGTAATTTTCTTGACTATCAGTGTTGCTGATGTGCGTTAGCATTTACTCCCTATTGTATCAACACTACGAATACAATTCACATAATTTGGAGCCTTTGTTAACCCTAATTTGTATTGAATTCGGTGGCTTTACCATGATTTGTGAATTTTTATTGATTATGATTACTTTGTCCAGTCATCAGGACCACTATTTTGAAACAAGTATATTTAAACGGTATGTCTATACTAGAGAAATGAGCTGACGACATATTATACCAATAATAATTTTTTGAAACATTACACATAATAACGCGTTTTATTAATTTGTAGTCGTTATAGACTCTATTTATCAAACTGTTCAGACTAAATGCCCGTCGGATGTCAAAGTAAAACTCAATCTAAAAATTCTGCGAAGTAGATGGATATATTATTGAGTTGAGGCACACAACATGATTTAACCATTGAGAAAATTTGCACTTTCTCTACTCATTTCATTTGTAACATACTGCCCCAGTATTATTGTTTCTACAAATATTTATGCAATTTTTAAAACACTAATAATTCTATGAGCATGCCTAAAATTAATACCTCATTAAGTTTATCTAAACGAATGCAGCATATAGTGAAGACTTCTGAGCAAGGAAAGTCCACTTATCATTAATATTGTTCCATTTCTTCTTAAGTATATCGTATTGTTCTTAGAATCACACGATGGAGAACAATAAATGACAACATAGAGTTACTGGCACAAATATTACATCAAGACTTTCTCTTTTATAGCATGTATAATTTTCAAAAATACGTGTTTATCAGGATGGATTTCGGTTTATTATTTTTGTGCAAACTTCAAAAGTTATATCATACCGTATAGATAAAAATATTGTGTAATACAGTCGTAAAGCCTTTTTGTTTACTTTTAATCATAACTTCTATTCCTATTGGAGAACTCACTGAAAACATATCAAAGGATTCGAGCTAGTTACTCTCCCTTCAAACATATTATCATATTTGTATCTAAATTACAGAGATTGTTCCATTCGAAAAAAGATTTTAACTAATAACGAACCCCTGAATGAGTCTTCATCTAACTAATACCTACCTATGTACATACCTATTCGCATAAAGGAAAGCTATACCAATACCTGAAATTGCAAGTACAAAAAATGCGACAATACTGTTGGGAACAAAGTACAGGTAAATTGCGGGAATAGTAATACATGAACCCAGCACATATTACAGGAATTAGATCACATAAGTTGAATGCAATTAACTTTATAAATAAACATATTATAGGACATTATACAAATTATAGAATGCATATTGAAGAGGTGGGTATGCTGGTAATATATGCGTTTACATGAGGTGAATTAAACTACTAAACTAAGCACCAGGTGTGTGATATTGAGTATTTACCTCCATATCTATAGAATAAATAGCACCTATACTAAACATCAACTATAAGTGACTTGCAATTTTTGATACGCTCAAGCAAAATATTATTGTCCTCCTTACTCGTTTCTTCCTTCTTTTGTGCAATAATTCTCATACTATCCAAC
Source organism: Lipothrix lubbocki (assembly GCA_034696945.1). Classification (NCBI taxonomy): domain Eukaryota; kingdom Metazoa; phylum Arthropoda; class Collembola; order Symphypleona; family Sminthuridae; genus Lipothrix; species Lipothrix lubbocki. The sequence goes on along the minus strand of JAQGAK010000040.1, from coordinate 175,410 downwards.
CTAGGCTGCTTAAATCCTTTCAATTTCCTTGGATCTAAGTAGTTCGCACCGATGTTTTGCATCCCCCTGGCTAACTTTCCTAACGGTGAAAACACTGCATCTTTTTTATTTTGAGTTGGATTATCCCTTAATGTGCTGTCACTGTGGGATCCTTTCATGTTTATCAGGGATCCAAAAATATCTAAGTCCGACGATGAGCGGGTTTCTTTAGACATACCTGGGGATAAACCGTGCATCTTTATGTTAGTATGCCCCCCCATAAACTTATTGCAGGTAGAACCCATCATGGAAATAATATTGGTTTTAACAGAGGGGCCAGCGATTCGATTAACGTCTTCTGACGATCGTGTCATTCTTTTTGGAATCACAGATAGTTTCGCGGGTGTTACTTTATTGTTATTACCAATTGCAGTGTATGTACTCGTATCGATTTTTAGAAGCTCATCTTGGTTAGATGGTTCTTCAGTGATAGTAATTTCCGGTGTTATAGGTCGACCCAATAAGCCTACACTTGCCTGATTTAAGGATAGAGAATTGGCTGGTAAAGAATGTCTGTGCCTTCCAAGAATAGCGCTATCCTTCCCAGGGGGGAAATGACTTGGGGAGCTCTCATTGCTTGCACATTTACTACTGTTGGAGAATGTAGGTAACCGTTGTTTTTCAAAATCTCCGGGAAATGTTGGAGTGGTAGTTGGAGTCACAGGAGAGGCAAATCCATCGGCATCAATGATCAATTCATGAGCAGATAAAAGCGCAGTGAGACTAGATGTAAAGTTATTTTCATGTATTGAAATAATACCGCAACTAGGTAAGACTAGATCTTTCGAAGGAACTACAAAACTGCGGTAACCCTCGTTTGGAGTTTTAGCAGTTAGTTTCAAAGTTTCTTCCGTTCTAAGTGTGTTTGTGGGTAGGGTCATTGAGAGTAGAATTTCATCAACAGATAACGGCTTGCCAATCTCTTCAGTCGATCCAGCTTTTCCATCGACTCCCAATTCATCACCGTACCCCTAGAAATTCCAAATTGCCTCAGTACCACAAGTATTGTCCATTTTTCGTGAATAATTCTAACAAAGTTTCAAAGGCCAAAGTGCTTACGAACTACAAGGCAGCAAGGATTGGATTTGATATACCTCCCAAGGAAACAAGCACAGAAACATTAGTTACAATTGAAACAAGCAAAATAATGCTGCTGATAACTACAATTTCAAACTTTGAATCAAATTACCACTGATTTTTTCTTGCAACTTTGGATAGCGGAATTAGATTCACTCACAGACTCTATCCCACTATCAGTTTGGGAAGGAGTAGACATTAGTGATCCCCGTCGAGGAAACTTTGACTTGTCTTGCAAACCTGCAACATTCAGAATCTAGATAAGGTTTTCAAACCGCGATTAAGGATAATGCCCAGTGTAACTCAAATTAATGCTGCACCTTGCATGTCCATCGCTTGTTTATCCGGAGTATCTTCATTCCCAAAGTTGAAATATCGTTGCACCCATGAGGGTGCCGAACCAGCGGCATTGTTTAACTTCGGTATTTCCTTAATAGGAAGAAATGCCATTTCTGTGACGCTTATTTTTTTCCCAACGATTGACATGGCTGCTTCAATTGCTTCGGCAAACATTTTCAGGGATTCTAAAACAAACAAAAATGAACGCAACACTGAGCATTGCAAGGTGGTCTAAATAAATAATGTTGCAAAATATATAAATTTACCTAGCATTTCCTCTGGGTTGTGATTTACAGTTATAATGACGTTATTGAAAAATCGAACGTTTGAAGAGCGAAACTGATGATATAGCACTTGACCAGACTGTTCATAATTAAGGCGGATACTTGGAATTCCTTTGGCCATGGAATTGGAGGGATGAAATATTGACCAAATGTTTGAAGGCTGATTTACGGGCTCATTTCCAATCTCTATGCTTTCCAGGGCCGTCAGAGGAATTTTTTGTGTTTCAGTCAATGTGTCTAGCATGCATTCGTACCTGGTACATCAACAATAAATTTATTTTCTTGTCAATCAAACGCATGCATGGCATCATTACTAATAAACTAACTAAACTTAACATAGATAATATTCATTCAGTACGCCCTACCAGTAATACCAGCACATATGCATATTCAATAAAATAGCATTCCAAATCGAGCTTGACCAGCTACACTGTTATACAATATCATTACTTATAATTATAACTTAAAAGAGTAACTTACTCCGTTACGTAATAGTGACTGTCGGTGAGAATAAATATTGTATCTATATCCATAGAGTCTGGGTCGTTAGTCCTGTGTAAAAACAAATATTGACTTGCTGTAGGTAGACACTTGCAACATACCTACAAGATTGAAAAATGATGTTGACTCACTTTGCATTGACTAGTCCCCAAGCCCCCAAAATAACGTCAAATGTAGGTACAATGCATTTCTTGACGTCATCAATAACTTGCTTAATTTGCTCTGCCGTATTTTCTTTTTCTTCATTTGCAGATTTCTCGCCGTCCAAGTCTTCCTCTGTTATGTTTGTTTTCACACCTTACAGAAGACAACATTTTATTAAGAGCCATGAACTTTTCTAGCAGTCCTGTATCAGGCCAGCAAAATTATAGATACTTGTAGATGTCTTACCAAGTATAACATCAATGGCCGCTTGTCTACTTGTGTCTTTGAATCGATTTAAGTAATACCTATAGCAAAAGAGTGCCCCAATGTCATTACATCATTACATGATTACACAATAAGACAGGAGTTTATTTACCTATTAGCTGAATTCATGCCATCCTTCATTACACCAGCTAGTCTTCTCTCGCCTGTTCTTGTGAAATCACCCTTTGAATAAAACGAAATTTATTCAAGTTAACTCATGTTGGTACATGCATGCCCATGATTTCAAAATTTACAGAAAAAATACACTTCAACTGTAATTCGACCTACCTTTAAAGCGTTCGTACCAGCGTATTGCTTACTTATTGTATCGCCATTATTTGCCCACAAAACTTGCAATTTCGTTTTGGTGCTGTTTGGCAGGCCAAAATCAGGCCCAAGAAGACCCAGCTTACTTAGTTGGACCACAAGAATATGTTTGGCTATATGCGTCTGTTCACACATTTTAATTTCATGAAGAAACAGTAAACAGGAAAAACAAATTATTATTATTTTTCAACGCTGAAAAAGTTACCTGAACCACATTCGTTCGATCTAAGCAATCAATGCAGTTAATCCTACAAACGCCATCCTGACGAAGAACCATACCGTAGGAGTCCACCCAACAATAATTCATGTTCTTCAGTACGATAGACAGCTTTTCTATTAACGCGGTAACGTTTTCGAAACGCATACCCCGGCTAAAATAGATAATATATTATTTGTCAAAACAGACTCAACAGATGGGGAATTGTTATCTACAAGCTACTGAAAACAACTAAAAGCTAATCAATGCATTTGATAGTTACCAGCATTCGTGGAAATCATAGGCGAAGTAGCTAACAAGAGGAGAGTTGTACTTGATGATGTTATCTAAGTACGCGTCGCCAACCACCTTTTCTTTCCCAATTTTTTCAACTAAATTTATTGCCGTGATAGGTCCATACATTGATTCCTCTTCGTCGAAATGTTTCGTAAATGCTGCTGTATTTTCTTCATCGGCTACAAAATAAATCATTTTTCAAATAAATATTGTTCACATTTTACTCAGTAGAATTATTCAGGCCTATAGGAATTAACATGTATTCCAACGGAAGACAACGTATTTAACCGTAGTAACAATAGTGTAATTTTGCCCAAAGTGATGTTTATCAACGCAGGAGGGGTTATATAGGCTTACAAATATGATATATTGGTGTACGATTACCAAAAAAGCACTTATTCAGAGATACTCACTTCGATCGAGACGAGGTGGTGGTCTGTATTTGTATCCGGGTTGGCTCCAAAATACAGGAATGGAGCCACGAACTTGGACAAAAGAAATAATGTGACCTTTAAACGCCAATATTTGTTCAGTCTCAACGTAGTTGGCCACTTTCCCATTTTCATCGACTCCACGACGGAGGTATCTCTACAGAATAACATGTTCCTTTGTGAATACAATTTTGTTTGGAAACGTGATAAGAAACGACTATTTATTTCAAGCAGGGTTTATTTACCGTTCCAGCTCTAAAACGACTTCGTCTGGATATGATGTACATATCAATACATCCCGACATCTGCAAAACGGAATTTATAAAAGCAAATATTCATATTTAATATTCTCCATGTGCATGTTGTGCATTACCTCATTCTAGGCCACACCAGTAAGCTCATAAATACTTCATTTTTCGTGCATAGAATAAAAATTTAAACTAGTGGAAACATGCAAACGTGCAATGTAAAGACATTACGGATACTGATAACGCACCTGAGCACCCAAAACTTCAAACTGGTTAACATCACATGCTTCATGTTGAATAAAGCCTTGCATTATAGGTAAAATCCAACGGTCGAACGACGGATCCTACAGACAAGCAAAGATTTTCATTATAAGGTCCCTTCTCGCTTTCAGTTACCTCTTTTTAGCACTGTTAATACCTTAGCACTGATCAAGTCGTCCAGTAGATGAATATTCCAAAAAAATCGTGAGTCTGCTCTTTTCCACCCTTGTATCTCAATTTTTTTCGAATCTTTCTCTTGGTAACTGAAATTTCGCTGCACAGTATTAGTTATGTCATACGTCATTGAGTAGAAGAAAGATTCTGCTTCGGTGAACATTTTGTGAAACTCATCCAGCATTCGTCGTTCCACCTTCTCTGATCTATATATCACATATATTTCCATATAAAGTCGAATTCAGCACTGACGTCAAAAATGTAGATAATAATCACTTACTTGTCATATCTTTTGGGAATTGAAGGAAAGTTGGTAAGTAGTTTCGAAGAATTTCCTGCAGCAGATGATACCTTTTGCAAAGTCACATTTGTTCTGTTGTTACTACTGACGGACGCAGTTCCACCGACTGGTTCTATCGCCGTGAATGTGTTCGCCTTTGGAAATCCTGGCTTTGTATGAGAATTACATGGTTCAAGCAATAATTCACACTCGGTCTCTAAAGGGACCGTTACAATGGAGCAAACTCTATACAGCTCACATCCTTTGATTTCGCCAACTTTGGTTCGTTTCTGTATAAAAACAAGACGGGGCTCGGCACCTGAAACATTAATATATTCCCTACTAGTTGACAACACTATGCATACCAAAACAGATGTCACGGAAAAATATGGAGCGTCATTCTCCATACACAAGTAGATATTATATATTTACTTCAAATCCCACCAGACAAACCCTCTAACATATTAGATTGTCTACAGACAAATATCCGGTAAAATACACACAATAAAGTATTTTGATTCTCAATGTAACAAGAAAAGAGTAGAAGCGTTTGGAAAAATTTATACTGCTGGGTAGAGATCTTACAAATTCTCTGAATATTCTGATCCAACTTACTATCATTGTAATGTAACTTTCCAATAAATCCGTAAACCGTGCCAAGACAAACCGCGCCAGCTTCTATTAGTTCGTCGTCGCCTAAATAAAAAAAATTATTATTTGAAATTATTTTACGATTGATTAAGTTTGAAAAGCTTTAACTAAACCGTTCCGCACCTTCAGTTTTGGCAGCGAAGGATCCATTCTTCCGATTAATCCATAAACTGTGATTGCCGTCAACAACAATAAAATGCGTTTCAGATGAAAACAATTCCATGATGATCGTTGCCTTACTTCCTTCACCAGTGGATCGGTTTACTCATGGTGACGTCAGCCTTGGATTATTCATTATTAAAGCTGAATCGACCCGCTTCGTGCCTAAAATAATAATTAACATGCATTCCGTTATTGTATAACACTCGAGAATCTATTTGTATATACATTTGTATATAAATATGAATTTTCACATTTTAATCCCAAAGTTCCTGTATACTCCTACTACATCCGACGGAACTGACAACTAATTCATAATTGAAGCAGCGAGAATAGTGCAGTATTCCGGTTTGTTTAGGGAACTTCTGCAATTAATTTTTTATAGTAAATTCCTTTACCTAAAAACAAAGTATACAATATACTTTGAAAATATCGTTCTATAATAATTTCTGAGGCTTACACCGAGCGATTCTAAAGCCATCTAAAATTTACGCAAATAATATATTAACAGACAACATACAATTTCGCAACGAATATATGCAAAATGATGCATCACAAATTGCAATATTAATAATACATAACGTAATTCATAATTAAAGTGTAAATGGGAACCGCCCACCAACTTAGGTTAATTATATGTTAGTTAACATTGACACAAAATATACCATCATAAGTGCAAAAAAGTGCCAAGTTAACTATCCACATTGCCTCCACAACATTCGCATGCTTATTTGAGTTTGCTTGCAAATTGCTATATACTCCTCATTCATCATTAAACTTTCCAGAATTAAATGACTAACATGATCATAACAATTCTGCATCCTACTGTAAGCAATGAATAATAACATAACCAACACGCAAATCCAAATGATCACACAATTAACTCACATAATATATTCGGACATCCTCAGAATCCACGTTTATACAGTCAGTAAGATTAAATACGTTAAATGGGATTCTCTCTTTTGGAAATGATCCTATATCAGTTATTGTCTATATCAGCAAGAAAGGCCATTTTCAAACATCACCGAGTTTTTGGATGCCAGGAGCTTTAAAAATGTACTTGATTTGAAATCACGGCCCTGCGAAACAGAATATTAAATGTAGTTTAGGAAGGTACATATATTATTACAAACCAAATATTCAATTCTACATAATTAATTCAGAATGACATTTTTTGTAAATATTCAACAAGATCTTTTATAATATTTTAAAATTTAAAACATCACGAAATGTTTATTTTAATACAAAAAAAATCAAGATTTTGGTCACATTACAAAAGTTGCTCTAAAAATCCAGATAAATATTTTTACAAATATAACGAAATAATTTTATTCAAATTAAATAAATTTTAATAATTATTACAAACATGCCAAAAAATATTTTCTGATTGCAAAAAAAATCTCCAATTTTAAAAAAATGACAAATCAATACCATGCAAATACTTAAATAAAAATTTAACAAATATTTTAAATTACACAGAAGCCCGATTATTTATATTGTAAATAAAAAAACACGGCAAATTTTGAATATTCGAAATCTGAAATACTATTAAAAATCATAATTATTTAAAATCATAATTATTTTACACATAAAAATCTCAATAAAATTAAAAATCACGACAAATTTAATTTAATTTACATTACAAATTTCAAGATTTAAATTTACAATACATGCAAATCGATTATTCAAAAAATAGAAATTAAATTCTAATAAAATCCAACTATAAAAAAATCAAAATTATAATGACAATATCACAAGAAACGCGCTTAAATCCACTGAAATCACAATGACAAATTGGCTACAAAATATATTATCCATGAAAAAATTAAATAAATAAATTTCTACCTGTGTGACTGACGGAATGGAATAATATCACAATAATTTAGAATTTAGAAAATAATTACATAAATTAACTAATGCCCAAAGGAGTGTTGACAGGAGTAAAAATTGTATGAGTAATAATAAAAAAAAATCACTGTCAACTCTTGTGATCTGACTTTCTTCCGATCTGAGCACAGAACTGCCTCTTCCTGTGACGAGCTCCGGAATGATTTCACAGATGAGATAAATAACAAGACAGGGAGATTTCAGTCAAAAACCCTTGAGCCTCAGCATTGGCTATGTTAAAGCATTGGGTATGTTAAAGCATTACCTATGTTAAAGCATTGGGTATGTTAAAGCATTACCTATGTTAAAGCATTGACTATGTTAAAGCATTGGGTATGTTAAAGCATTACCTATGTTAAAGCATTGGCTATGATAAAGCATTGGGTATGTTAAAGCATTGGGTATGCTAAAGCGTTGGTTATTCTAAAGCATTGGCTATACTAAAGCATTTGGTATGCTAAAGCATTGGCTATACTAAAGCATTTGGTATGCTAAAGCATTGGGCATGCTAAACAAGCTTTGGCTCTAATGTTAAAAGCATTGGGTATGTTAAGCATTGCCTTTGTTTCACCATTGCCTATACTAAAGCATTACTATGTTAAAATCGTTGTCTATGTTAAAGCATGGCGTATCTTAAAAGCATTGGATTTTATGTTAAAACATTGCCTATGTTTTACCATGGCCTATACTTAAAACATTACTATGTTAAAACATTGCCTATACTAAAGCATTACCAATGCTATACCATGGCCTATGTTGAAACATTGCCCATCTGAGAGCATTGCGTATGTTATAGCATTGCGTATGTTAAAGCATAGCCTTTGTGGTTGCATTGCCCCATGTTACAACATTGCCTATGTTAAAACCCATAAATGCGTTTCTACAGCGGAGAGTGGAACAAGATTTTTTTCAAATGGTCCGACGTTGTCAAATTTCCGTCCAATCCCGACACCTCGGCCACTTTCCCTGTCCCTGATTGGCAACATTTAGCCCCCGCTCTTTAGAACCTCCAACATCCAAAACATTGAGCTCTTCATGTTTTTCGCATATTAAACCCTTTTGTATACTCCACACTTAAAAATTCAGTTTATATTACATGGTTATTTTTGAATTCGGAAATTAGGAATTTCTCCTAAATGACAAAACGACATATTAAATTAATGGAATCAGCAGTTTTGTGTCTTTAATCGGGAAATCCGCTCCAAGGGAAAAAACTTGTCAAGGATTTTGTGATTTCGCTGGAAATATTACAAATTTTGGAGAGAAAACGCTTCCCCCATGTTATTTCACAGGATTCGTATTATTTTCCCCCAATAAGTTCAGTGATTGGGAATCGGAACTTGAACATGTGTGTGCATTGACTACAGGTATACTTGATTTTAATTAATTAATCAGTTGTATAATAATTAATAAATTGTTGTGGACATTCTTTGCATTTTTTAAGAGGCTGAAAATTTTTGGAATTGACCAATTTATTACTAATTTTATGTAAACATTTATTTTTAATTATTCGCGTCGTTTGGTTTCGGGCTTGGATTAATTTATTAATAACACTTTGCTTATTTATTTAAGTCGTTGATTAGGATAATTATGAATATTATAAATTATAATATAAAATTAAAATAATATTCAAATAAAAATATTGTTAAGGTTGTTCCTCAATAATATTCATATTGTTGATTTAAGGTGGAAGAATAATTAATTTTAAAGAATTTAGGAATAAGAGATGATTGTTCTGGGAATGAAATTTATAATAATTATATGATTGTCGTTTGCAGATTTTTTTAGGATTGCACTGCAGATCAATAAACAACGGCAAGATGCCCCAGACACCGGCTGACAAGTGGAAAGCTTTATTTGCTGACCTGGGTCGACCAACCCTGAGGGGCATTAGGTAATTTATTGATTATATTAGCAATTTAGAGATTGTTTTTAGATAGAGAGTAGATTTTTGTCGATTTTGTGATTTTAGTAGAATAAATGTTGCGTAATAGTGATAACCCTGTTGTTGTTGTGTGTACTTAGGAAATGTCCGAAATGTGGAACTATCAATGGAACCCGGGGGAATTCTTGTAAAAATAAATCATGTGACGTTGTCTTTAGAGACAATGGAATGAAGAAAAAAGCATTTACAGACGCCTGCAAACTCGTTTTACCAGATTACCCGTGTGAGCAGGTAGGTATTTATGTGAGTGTGTTTGCTATATCAATATTTGTTAGATTCGGCGGCAATTGTTTGCTTAGATTGTGTATTTAATGATGTATATTCAAAACGTTTGCTTAGACTTACTCCGTAAGACTGCGGGATCGAGGACCGGATTATAGGAATTTTGTCCAGATACCCTTGATTGAATCACACCAGGCATCAGTTGTAACTATTTCTGAATGTAGTGCGGATATAACGGTGATGACGCCACAGAAATGCTTTGTAGAGAGTTGTAATTCTAGGGGACGTCAGGTTGGTTCATTTCGTTAAATTATTCCTATGGAATTTCAGAATTGCTCATAGTTCTAATTTCTAATGTGCTTTTTGTGGTTGTAGTTTCCTTGTTCGCATCTGATTGCAGCACAGAAATGTTTCACAGACTCTCAGGTTTTGCCGATCAAACATTCCATATTACCAAGTTTAAATATACCGGAAGAAAGTAAAGAGGTAATTTTAAAGGGTTATTAGACGTGCAAAATTTTGTATTTAAATCAAAACAATATAATTTTATTCATTTCCAGGTTATCAACCTTTGTCTGGTAGACAATTCCGACACTTTAGTTCAACGGGTTTCCAGTACTTCATTTGTAGTTAGATGCGATGCTTCTCAAAGACATCCTTTAGGCTTGCTTCACATCATGTTCTTCAAGCCGAATAAATATGAAAGCTTGGACAAACGGTTTTTATGCGCTTGCAGACCTTACAAACAGGCTAGTAGCTCAATTTTAATTTAAGCTGATAGTTATTTTCAGTATGTGTGATTCATATTTAATACAATACATATTTGTAAGTTAAAGTGTATAATTTGACACACGAATTATTATTAGTTTTTGTATCTCGTTTGTATCCAGAGTCGGGATGATCCTTTGTCGAATAATGCTAATAATGGATTCGAATCATCGAATAAATATTGCATGCATTACTATGCTTGCATATGTGCATTTGCGAGTAGTGACTCCTTAGCGTCGGAGTTTGATTTTGTGCTGTCTCAAGTTGCGACAGAATTCACGCGTGAGTTCGATCAAATCAAGTAAAACAAAATAAAAGAGAAATGAAGTCCGAAATTGATTAACATTTATTATTTTACATTGGCAGCGACACTGCTGAGTCAACTTCACTTAGTGACATTGCCCTCAAATTCCAACCGTGATATTGAAACATTGGATCCTAATCAAATATCAGTTGAGATTATGCGCGAAAATATTTCATTATTGGAGAGCATAGCTGCTGCAGATGATACTTCCTTGCCAAATGTGAGTCATTACTATTTAAAGATTACCAATTTTTTAACAGACATATTTTCGACGCATCTTGCAGTCGTAAAATTTGATAATTTTTTTAGGTGCAGGGACTCGATGGCGTTCTTGCCGATCAGATAATAGTCACAAATGTGGACGACGGGTTTAGCTTAGGAGACTCAACCTTAGACGATTTGGGTGAAGCGGATCAGCAAGTAATGGTTACGTTATATTGTAAACTGGCTCATTTAAGTTGGAATCCTAAATGGAAGCCACTTAATTTAAAAATATTAAGTCCTGATCATAACATTAATTTTCACAGGTTTGTCAGATATTTTCAAGCAATCAGAATATTCAGATTCAAAGTACTTACTCTTCCACGGAAACAACAGATGTATTGGTAAATAGTGGTATTCCTACGAAAAGAAGAAAAGACGATTCAGAAAAATTAGTTCATGATCCCGGACCCCCGGATTCGATGAATCATGCAGTTATACCCAGTGATAAGCCACTAATGGGAAGGAAAAATGTAGCTATAAGACCAGCAAATAATAAAACAGTTGTGCCTCAAATAGCAATAATAGGAACAGTTTCTCTCAATCCTACCGCAACAACTTCAAATCAAAGTCCATCCAAAGAAAAGAAACCATCGTTTTTTGGCTTTGAAGAATGGTTAGCAGGAATTAATGAACGAATAAATCTATTAATGAACTATCAGCTGCCTGGAAATCCGGATCCTCTGGTTTATATGGTCTATCAAGTATGGTGTCATTTCCTTTGACTATATTTTTTCACAAGTTTCAAGGTAACATCGTTAATTGAGTGTATTTGGGATTCTCCGCAGGACATTTTTGAATGCTTGAAAGATAGAATAACTAGTGGTCATAGGAAGAAACGTCTCCCAAATACTACCGCTATCATTCAGCGGTTGGACGCATCACCGAAAAAGACGTTTACCAAGCATGTATGGAAAATAACGAATTTGGGTCAGCTGTTGCACATTTTCAGTTGCAGCCTGGTAATTTTTCGTTTAGCTTTTAATTTTAATGTAGAAAGTACACGGGAGTAGATTGCATTGTAATCGAGATATTACCTGCGTAGGTTCCACTAAAACCCACACAGCAGTTCATCAAAACAGCCAATGATATGTATGAGGAATGGACAAGTTCTCCAAAAGACACTGAGGACGCAGTTTCAAGAAATCAACCCATTGCACCAATTTTGCATTCTACTTTCATGAGAATCGGTATGTTCTCGACATTTGGATATACGTATTGCTGTAATATTTGAGCAACACCCAGTCGATTATTATATTTCGTGTTTTGTTCTAGGAAAATCCGATCCTAATACAAAAGAGAAGGAGTGGCCTTGTTTCGTAATTGAATGGATACCAGACCTCTTACCATTATCCAAAATGGGGGAGCTAACTTTAAAGTTTGAATTTGGTCATACTAGACCGAATACGAATTTCAGGCTGACTAATTAATACCTACCAAAGTTTTTTTAGTTTTAATGACTTTCATCATCATCATGCAATCTCAATATTCTCAGTCGTATTGTTTAGTTAAACCTTGCAGTTTTTATTGAAGTTGAACTTTGTATTAATATTGTTACGAGACTGTTTTGTGGTTTTAAGCGATATAGTGAACAAGTTAGGTTTGAGGTGTCGTCGTAGACGTCAGCGTTTTATTTCATACGTACTGGTCTGGTCATAAGATTAGGCCCGGTAGAGTATATACATACATCACTTATATATGTAGTTGAGATGTCTTCATTAAGTTTGTAAACGTATTTATGTCAGATTTGCTTTAAATTGTACAGGTTTGGTGTAAGCAGTGATTAGAATATAAATAAGCTTACGGTAAAGAGCAAAGAATGTACTTAAAGCTGAAATAACTCATGTAAGAATTCAAAATTACTTTTAGTTCGTTATATCTTTCTTTATATTCGTTTGTCATTTTTAATGTAACAAATTTGCGCATCAAGTATTCAAGTTTCATGTGGATCCTTAACGGTGAAAAAACTTTCAATAAATTTTAAAGTCTGCTAATTAGTATAAAATTCGTTGTTTGTAAATTGGTTCGTACGAATAAGGCAAGGATCATAGAGTTTGAAATTGGACTTTCTTTTCTCGGTTGGGTTACTGAATAGTTTATATTTGCATTCTCTTACAAAATTATCCTGAGAGTTCAAAGATATGAAGGTCTTTATGAATTTGTGCAATGTTTTTGTGTTTTAGTTTGATCACAAAGATTATAAGACTGTTTTGAATCTGTAGCTGTACATAGGTGCATTGAGTTGCATAAGCTGTATATACATGAAATTTATTCTTTATTTTACTGACTTTTTCAAGATTGATAACATTTAAGTTTTTACATATATTCATTACACATCGAAAAGAAAAAAAATGTACAAGTATAATATATAGTTCAGTTTTTCCTGACGCGTTACCAGTCGTGGCGGGTATTTTCTGTAGTTTCATACGGTCCGATTCATTCTTTAGGTATTACCAAGAGCATTATAGTAATAATATTATTATTATAGAATTGTGATTGGCCCACAATAATGACATACAAATCGACGTACATATTATTTTAGTCACCAACAAATATCCGAAGCCCAAAATTTTGTTCGTTATTACTTAATAGCCACTACTACTATACTACTATTACAACTGTACAGTTAAAAAACGACAACCGTTGATACTTCCATTGAAACAGTAGCACATTAAATACTCTGTAATTTTATGGGGAAGATAGATACACAGGTTGTCATGGCATTTTGATTCCCCTCTAGGCATAATTGCACTATACATAAACACACTGCCATGCTATCCATTAATATAATTACACGCTTTTATGACAACACAAATATCGTCTCCTATTATGGAGACGACCTGTACATTTTTTTAAAAATCTATTCTATATTTTTTTATCAATGCATGCGGAATTCTAAAGACTAATGACACACTCCACTGGTGCAGTTAAAGTTACAAAGTATGACTAAAGAGCTAATCAGTCAATGATTAAGAATAGTATCGATAGGTTCACAATTTTAGATTCAATTCCCACAATTGGCTGTTAATTTTCATGCTTGCACATTTTCCTGATTAAAATATCATCTGATAAAAATACCGATTACATTAATAAATATGTATTTCTATCGTTGCGAAATCTGTGGCTAATATTACTCAAAACAAAATTTTGAAACTGGATTTCCCATATATTCCATTCATTTTGCCTATATGGAGATAGAAAAAGTTTGATTTAGTGCTCATATAGACACACATTGTCAATCATACAATAAAATTAAAAATTTACCTAAAGATATTCAAACATCTTATTTTTTAATGTCTTAAAAATTAAAATCCTGCTTGTATGTAGTATTGAATTTGCTTAAAGACTACATTTTGATATATTACTAAGTCCTGAAACAATTTAGTGTTACAATATTTTATAGTCGTATATAGCGAGAATGGCTACTCGCTGCGGTAATATTTGTATTAAATAAATTAAATGTGTCAGTTTTAAGATCAACTTAAGGCACATACTGCAAAGTTATTATACTAATATATCATCAGATCGAACTAGATTTAAAAACAAAAAATTGAAATCTCACGACATCCATCACTTATTATCTTATACTCGTAAAATACACTCCAAGTACATTTATATAATATGGAATATTACAAAAAGAAACAGCTGAAAAGGTTTGTTTAAATATATTTTGTCCCCCTCATTGCTGTATCTTGTATAGTTATAATGGACGTATCATTTAGCGTTATACAAGAATTATTACATATGTGTCGTAAGAATAATAGCTCTGTCCAAAACAAGAGCTTTCCTATTTTTGTTTATTAAATAATGAATTAAATTAAGACTCCTTCAGTTCACACCTTACATATGAGCCTTTGTACGTAGGTGTAAACAAAGAATTTGTATATTGCAATACTTATTTTGACCTGCTAAATCTAGCTACAAGAACGGCAAGAATCCAAAATACAACGCTCCAAATGATTGAAGATAAAAATCCAGGCCATACTGCAGGATGCGAAATGCCCCATCCTCGAGTCAACATTGACCTCATGCTCTCGCAAGCAAGAGTTTCTGGCAAAACGTAGCTAATGTCTCGAAGGATTTTAGGCATGCTTTCAATAGGCCAAACAACACCTGCAATTAACGAACATTATAGATTAGCCATACACTCACTATTAATTACGTATGTATTTGCACCAGTTCACACACGGAACTAAAAAATTGAATCTTCAAAATATTCTATAGTATTCTGTAATTACCTGACAAAAGTAAGTTTGGATAGAAACTTCCCAAGGCAAGCTGGATAGCGTTTCGCTCCTCGTTGCAAACCGTCGAGATGAGGAATCCTATAGGGGCATAGAGATACTTTTAGCTTATGGATACTCTCTGTAGCATATATAGCGCGAGTGCTCATTCCGGAAGAGACTCACAACTTTCATGTTTGCAATTTTTATTTCTTATGTTTATAGACTAATTATTATTACTACAAGGACAACTCACCAAAAGCCATGCCACACGTTCCCTGAAGTAAAGTAATAACGATTGCCCAACCAAGTGGTCCTCTAACTGGCACTTCAAATACCGCAATCATAAACACAAGAACCAAAGCGGTTTGTCCAACCATCACAACATATTGGGTGACCATATGAGCTGAAATAACTTCACTGGTCGTAACTCCAGCAACCAAGGATCTATCCAACATTCCTTCCTTCTTTTCCGTAATAAAAGCGGAGCCAGTTAGAGCGACAGCCATGAAGAAGATGATACTTAGGACGATTCCAGGGGCCATGAACTCCATAAAACTGGGATGATCGTGTCCGTAAATAGGCTCATCGAACTATACAGAAAAAGTTGAGATTTATACGTTTGCAAACTTGAAAAATCATGGAGTATATGATAATATTAAACAAAATACTAAAAATATACATACATGGAGTGGAAGATCACCCAGGACAGGATCATATTCGCAATCGGTCAGTAATTTTCTTGAAAACGTTCGGAAGGATTCCAGAAGAATTCTTTGAAGTGAGAACGCAATTTGTTGGTCTGTTTATAAAAATAAAGTCATTAGTTTTTTTTTAAATTTTGGTCGTCTGTTAGCATAAATTATTTTATTTAAAATTTCAAGTAAATAATTAAAAAAGTAGCAGATATGTCAACTTACTCGACATGTCCATCTGGATTCTGATACGAGATTCGTAGATACTGCTATTGTCAGCTGCGTTTCCATTCAATTCTCTGTCCATTAAGGCAACGGAGAAATTTTGTGGAAATGATATATAACCCCAAAGCTGTCCCATCTCAATTTCCTTAATCGCATCCTCTTCAGTTTGAAAGGGGACCAAGTGCACGGAGAATTTGGGTATAGCGTCCAAATATCGACAACTCAGATTCACTGTTGTACAACCGATTGGTCCTGTACATATTCCGAATTCCTCAACTTCATGATTGATCACACCAAGCTTCATATCTAAAGGTTCCCGTCCAATGGCCAAGCAGAAAAGTATAACTTGAATTGCAGGTAGAACAAATATAAACAGCATGAATCTGAAAAGAAACGTTTGCATATAAAATTTAAATTGTAAGCAACTTTGCTAGAAAATCAATGGATTTTAATTAATCTATTTAGTATACAGTACAGTTCCAAGTATTTCATTACAACGTGACAGAGGTACTGTAACTAAATACAAGACTTCGATTCGTATAAATACCCGATATTGCGCCACATGCAAATGAAATTCTTAATTATCAAGGCCCGGAGACGGTTGAAAGACTCGAGAGGGCTGAAAGTGCAGCCTTTATCCGAATAACATTCCACCCCTTCCTCCATTACTTTAGCTACGCGGTTGTAAATCGGGTCCGGTTTGGGATTTACATCCTTCGTCTGTCAAATTTCATATTCACCATAAGAAATGTAATTAAATACGTCAATTAAAAGATCACGACTGTATAGTTCCAACTTATAAATCATGTCATTATAGTGAAAAACAAGCAAACCACCGTTTTACAGCATTCGCTAACCTTGTCGTCGACTACAAGTTGCTCTTTGGATTGATGAAATGCAAGGCCAATTATACCATTCTCCTCTTGCATAATTTCGCCTTTACAATGATGGCGATTTTTTTCGTTACAGACAGCAATTAAACTTAAATTTGAGTTTAATTCCTGTGTAGTAGGAGCTGATTGAAGGGCAGGTAAATTAGCGATTGCATAGTTGGGCAGTGAAAGTTCATGGTTGGCGTTATTCGTGATTTTATCTTTCATGCATAGCTTCAGAAATACATCTTCTAAGGTAATGCACTGATGCAATTTAAGGAGATTAGCCGGTGAATCTTCAGCTAGTAGTCGTCCGCTTCGCATGAGACCAATCTAGAAAGGTAGACACAGGTTACATTACACATAAGTTATATTATAATTTCACACTTCTGGAAATTCCAGGCTAGCATTCCCATTTATTGTAAAGTTTCTTTTTTAAACAGTTATAATATGTCAAAAGTATTTGCTATAGGATAGAGTTCAAGTTGGTACACAAATTGCAACATCTGAACCATATTCATCTTGATCGTCAACATATTCCTGCTCATTCAAATTTGTCTGTATATTCATATTGTTGTCAATTTATATGACTTACTGTAGTGGCTTGCTTAGCTTCTTCAATGTAATGTGTTGTGATGATAACGGTTGTTCGTCTAGTAGATACTAGGCTGCACAGGTAATTCCATATGCTAAAAACGACGACAATTATACACGTAAATTATGTATATCCTGTTAGGAAAAATCCAGTAGGCATTCATCAAGATATTTATTTTCAACAACTACTTTCACGCACCTTTGTCTAAGTAGTGGATCTACTCCAACAGTTGGCTCATCAAGAATTAGAAGTTCAGGGTCATGCAGGAGTGCAACGGCAAAAGAAACTCGACGCTGTTGTCCACCGCTATCATGCAATAATCAAAATCTATTATTGGTATACATACATACGTACTCGGGGAACTTTTTCAACTTCTAAGTTTCACTTTTGAAGTTGTCATGACCCTTTTTTATTGTAGGCTTCCCGCAGTAATTATACTTCCAAAAAGTACAAGTCATCGACAGTTTAAGCACACACTATGTGTGTACATATCATTTAACGGTGAAATTGTTGACATCAACCAGATTAACAGATTATAGAGCCAAAGCAAACGTATCGCTCTATATATTTATTAATAGCACATGGGCTATTGTTCGAAACTCTGTAGTACCTGTAGTAAAAAAGGATAAGTGAAACTCTCACCTTAAAGTTTGAATTTGTCGATGGAAGGAAGGCAAGTCCAAGAATTTAATTAGAAAGACCATTCTTTCTTCAATCTGAGCTATGGTCATTCCATATATTCTTCCAAAGTACTGCATAGCCTCTCGTATAGTGAATTCTCCATAAAGAGCAATTTCCTAATACAAAAAGGTAGGGTTAATAAAATGTTAGTTAAAAAGCATAGCTGTATAGGGTATACCTACACGGGAGTTGTCATTCACTTTTTACAATTTTTTAGTTCATACACGTGGGTTAATAACCACTCGGCTAAAATTAACAGCAGTCCCGTTTTTTGTAATCCTCAACATAACCGTATGGGTGTTAAAAAATTTATCAAAGGTACCTGCGGCATGTAGCCGACTCTTTTTCCTGGAATTCCACTCTCACTAGTACCGGGTCTAGCACCAAAAATACGAATATCTCCACGGTCCAGCCGTCTCATGCCTACTGTGCATGCTAGCAATGTTGTCTTACCACAACCACTAGCCCCCAATAAACTGTATCTGTAAAAAATTGAAAACAGTTTGAGGATTAGTAAACATGTCAGCTGAAACACATTCCTGGAAGTGTAAATAATTAAACCTTGTGGCCAATTCTCATTTTGTACTTGTACACTCTGAAACTAATTTTAACCAGGAAGATGGTCAATGGATGAATCATGCAGTCATTGTGTAAAAACCAGACTGTAATGTAGCATGAAAATAACAATAAATCTTATTACAAAACAACATTGCGGATTAAGTTTTGGACAGCATTATGCCCTTATGTGCAAATTTAATATGATCGTTTGCGTTTGTAAATTACAAGCCGCTGAAAAGCATCATCGTCGTTTAACAAGTGCGTCAAACATGTAATTTATTTACTTATTATAATGTAACTTGCACCCACAAGATGTACTAATCCGATTATATTTTGTGACTGTATAACTATCCTCTTTCCCTTTCATTCGCTAGCGTTGTTTTGTTTACCTACCTATGTCAAGTTTGCGTTTCGATTTGCAATACCATCACTCGCACGTATCCTATATATACTTAAGCGAATGGTAAATGCAAATTCCCAGTTGTATTCGCATCTTGATTTTATTACATTAGTTAAACATATATAGTTGGTGGTTACGGGAAACGTGGAGTAAATTTTGCTGTTAATGCTGAGGCAGGTCAAGAGGATGACAAAAATTCCCTTTAATGTGTAATAACACTAGTCATGCAGGGATTAAAAATTTCGTGTTATCTTAGCTCATTAGTTAAATAAAATATCATATGTTTCAACATTGTGCACATGGCCTGACTTTGATATTGAGAAAGAGAGGAAGATATAATATAAACTTTTTGAGGTATAGAGGGGTTTAAAACTAAATTTGCGTGTTGATGAATACTATTTAGACATATTAAAACATTTTGTCGTTCATTATAACATTAATACAACATTGTCTTACAATACAACTCTTGATGCTATACCTACATACCAAAAGTTATGAGAGGTACGGAAAATTTAACAAATCACTCTTCTTTGCATGTATACTTTCGTGACGTGTATAACAATCCCAGTTGCAACACTGTCAAACACGGCTGTGCTAATACACTAAATTATCACATTCGTACATTCTTAAACTTTGGGATTAAGTTTAAAATTCTGCTATTGAGAAATGACGGAAATCGTAGCCTAAATACGATTGGGACAAAGTAATAAACGTACTTAAACGTTTGAACAGGTTCGGAAAATTAATAATAGCAATACTTGGTTTTGCAAGTAATTATTAAATTAAAGCATTAGTAAAATAGCGATTTACTTTAATTCAAGATTGATACACAATTTCCTACCTCAATCATTTCGAAATTTTAATAGAAAACACTTAAAGAATTGATATTTTGCAAGGTTTGGTGAATGAAATCACTTCCACCCTCTCATCATTCTGCTATGATCAATTCATCTGTTGGAGTTTCATTATTATTGTTTACATTTTCGGTGAGTATCTCCCTTAGGGTAAACAGAATTTGGTTATGTATAGGCAAGAGAGAAAGTCAAATTTGACTTTTGTTTAAATTTATTTTTAACATTAGCGATATAGTTTACTACTACGACTCGTTGCTTGTTGTGCTGTATAGATAAAGAACAAACCAGAATGGGTGATAGAAACACGCGCATGTAGATGACCAACCTTGCTGCTTAATGTTTATTATACTAAAATTCGACTTTGGTAATCATTTGCACCAACAGCTTTGCAAATAAGTCTCAGCGGGGAGCGTGGTTAAGAGTATTCATAGAACATGAAATATGAGTATGTGAGGGAATTGGAGCTCGTACACTATTTACTGTGTATATATATGTATATACCGAAAGACCAACTTTCTAGAGTCACTTCTTCACAGTTTCTTCTTCTTTATTATGTACGTCTCCAATACAATTTAGCTAGGGAGATTGTCGTTACACTGGCAGTATATTTGAACTGTTTTGGTATCTCAACTCATTTGAAGCAAGTAAATTGCTCATTATTAGTACTTAAAGTATCTCATTGTATGTAAGCAAATTTGTTGACGTTTTGACGATATAGAATGTTATCCTTGATAAACATTCTTCCTTGTTGTAAATACACAGTGCATGTATAATTTGGTCCACACATATTTTTGCGTACATACTGTCTGTGATTCTAACAGTATAGAATATCTTCCTGTTTGGGGGCTTATTAAATAATGTAAGTCACCGAGATAAATGTAACTTACATTGTGCCTTCCGGAACGGTCATGCTGAGGTTTTGGAGAACAGGGGTGGTACGCTTTCCTGAGCCATATTGCTTCCAAGCACCCTTTACTAGAACTGCCGTTCTTCGAGGTGGTGCAGTGGCTACAAGCGTGTTGGACGGCTTCGCTTCCGTATTCGCGAGTGGCGGCGACATGTTTTCTCTGGTGGATTCCGGATCCTCCCCGAGATTATTGTTGACGTACCTGCATATTCAATACACACCAATTTTAATTTTTTTCTTATACACTTCTACAGAGTTCACAATAATAATTAATTTTCATTTACTTTGGACTGCCGTGGTAAAATGAATAAGAATTCTCATTCACGAAATCAAATATTGCAGAGCCGAAAATAAACATTATGAAACTACAATGCTCTTATATGCACGATTTTTCAAACAAACAGAACTTGTCTTGATTGTAGGAATATTTTCAATACACAGGAAAGCACGGTTGTACACGGATATGAGTTATTTAATGTGCCACAAACATGCTGAGAAAGTGACAATGGAGTAAATATAGCAGGAACAATATATGAAATAGAACGCTTCAATACAATCGAGGACCAAAAGCTAGAAGGGACTTCTCAGTTCAGTAGCTTCTGAAAGACTGGTGCGATTTGGAGAATACCATTCTAAGAAACATAAAGGACTGGGTCGGCAACTGTAAGGTTTCCTAGAATCCTATAATTTTTACGTCTCAAGGTGCCAAGGCAGAGTACTCAGAGTACTGACACAACAAAATCATTTCGGTTGGTACATGTTTACTTTTAAAGGGATATAACCTGAAGAAAAGAGACTTATAGTGTAATCCTTTGTCGTCATATACCTGAGTGCTTTTCTTATGCAAGTTTTTCTTCAGGTATTTACTCGTACGCAATGATTATAAAACTGTCCTTTAGCCTTCCGGGGATTATGCATTTGCTCATTCTTACAAAAATTGTCGAGTCTCAACCTACCCACACGCACTTAAATGCATCATCAATTATCACTTATTTCGCGACATATATAAATGAGATTAAATGACTCCTTTTACCTATACAGCTACAATCTAGAAACGTGTTTGGATGCATAGGAAAGGGTGATACGGACAATGCTTTCTACTATTATTTGAAATCAAGTTAGCAGGAATTGTTACGATTTCATTAGCAGAACATAGTTAACTCAGTTTCCTTTGAACTTGGAGCTTATGACCGACATACAAACTTATCTATTTATAGCCGATGTGCTAGTCAAAAATGATCGTAAGGTCCTAGTATAAAACTATGCATATGTAGACTAAACTGCATCTTATACGTGGGTACTATGACTTCCGTACACTAATATATTATTGGTAAATCCGTCAATTCTGTATATTTAAAAATGCAAATGATTAGACAAATAATACAAATCACATGTAAAATACCTTTAAGACAACCGTCCTAGTGTGGAATTGACGATATTCACCCGTCAAGAGGATACTTAAAAATTCCGGTCAAAAAGAAATGCGAAAATCCATATGCGTAAAGAATATTAGAAACTGATAGTGACACACAACACTTTAAAGTTCACTCACATTGAGACGGCACAAATGAAACGTGAAAGATAGAGAAAGAGTAGCATTAAAAAACAAACGAAGTGCTGCTTTAAATACTACAACAGTACTGATATGGGATACTGGTGTTCACTGCATGTGATCAATTTCGGCAGGGAGAGCTTAAGACAACGTAACAAGTTACGACAGATTGTCTTTTATTGCATATTGCTTTTTATCCACTGTGGTCCTCGCGAGTTCAACTCTACTGATAGAATGCCACTCGAAATGATTCTCGCTCATCTAATCCTCACACTTAACAAATATGGATGAAGAGATGAGAAATATACGGAGGCACTTGACTTAAATGTTGATTGCAAGAAGCTTTGGGATGAATTGAGACAAGATATATCACCGAAACGGTTTTTCATAGACAAACGTAGTAGGAAGGTGGAAGTTAAAGTGGTCCCTTCCAAGGTGATGAAGCGAAACCTCGATGGACCGGAGAAAAGGTCATCTGTTCATAAGAGCCGTTATGATAGCGTAAAGACGCAAGGTAGACCACTTTTTAGCAACCGCACTTACTCGTGATACAGAACTATTTGACGATGTAGGAAAAGGAAACTGACCGATCAGTCTAAGGACACAAGGAAGTCATCTGACCATGGAGTAACATACAGTCGCTTTAAAGTGTCATGGCTATTATTTCATATATAATATTCACAGATGAATCCGTGTATACTGACTGACTCATGTCTTACTCAAAGGAAGGAGTCAAGCCAAAAAATTATTTATAAAAAGCAATGATTGCCGAACTTATCTCCGTTATGCACATCTATTTCATAATCCATTGCATAATTATTGTCTTGATCCTCAAAATCTTAAGAAAAAAACTTGTTGGAAAATCTGAGAAGCAAACTCTCACTCTCACTATTAAGGATGGACCACCTCCTACATAACTAATGTACTTTGTGTTTACACATGTACTTTACTAAGGAAAGGTAGGTCGCCATTCCTTTATTCGTGTCTCATCGAGCCGCAGAAGTAGATGGTAAACACTGTGCCGGGTCTGGATAACAGTAAATACAAGTTGCTGCAAGCATGCATTCTCAACGATACTTCTTAGCGCCGTCTGGTCCTCGTGCATAGACATACCTATCTGATTGAAATGATTCGATGCTAATGGATTTCATATCAAGTTTTGGGCCATTTGACATGTCAGTTTTGGCGAGCCTGACTGGACTGTTAACTGGTACCAGCTCATTGGTGCCTTATCATATCAAGTCTAGGATTACTAAAGTTACCGGAAATCGTGTCTGACATCAGGTAAATCTGTCCATGACATGATACACTGTATCGTATTCATTATATCGCCAATAAGTGTACAGTTATGAAGAGACAAAAGGGAGTTAGACGTAGGAATTGTTTGCAGTAATTGTCTTCTTTTCTATTTCCACCTGTCAATGTCTACTGCCGATTCAAATTTGACGACTGGATTTCAGCTTCATTAAACATTTGTAGTTAGTTAAATTACGTCGGATATTCTCTGTCCTTATGTAAATTATAATCCTTTTCTCACGTTTGGCTTTTGGTTTCCCTCAATGATTCAACAAACTTATAATCATTTTGTTCGCATCTCACTTCTCGAAAACCACTAATTTACTACCACTAAGTAAATTGCACATACTCATGTAATTTACTGCTGCGTTAGGCTTGCCCTCACACTGTAAACAAATACATAGCGGCGTGTACTACAGGATTTTAATTTATTCAAAACCTGTTTTGTAACCCATATATAGATAGTAAGGAATGCTCTTGATACTCGGCTGCTCATTCAAGTCGTGTTACTATTTGTGGAAATACGTGCAAACGTTACAACTTATGTTATGCTACACTGTTTATGTCTTTGCTCATCAGTTCGTAGTGTAATTGAGACGCCTTGTGATGAATGGAAATGACAACTAAAGTGCAGGGCGCGACTTATTCATCATAATCACCTACAAACTTACACCTTGTGATCATCAAAACACCGGCGTAGTTGCGATGGTTGTATGAACTTCTTCGCACTATGTATATACTTTTAATAGCTGTAGGAATACTTTTATCAAATGCAAGTAAACTGCAAGAATTTGTTGTAATACCAGTAGCTGAAGTTAGTAGAGATTTTTAAGATGTTAAAAATATATGTTCAATAGTGCAACAGTTGTTATAAACATTACTGAGTCAACTGGCAAGGCCGAGAGGCCTGATGATTTGTCATGGATATTCAAGTAAAATTAGTAACTCGTCGACGGTTTCGATACGCTTTCATTATTATTATGGTTGCCCCTCTTCATAGTGAAATAGTGATTAGGTAAAACTATTATGTGCTAGGTTTACATCAGTCCTTAGTTGTATACTTACATACAATTCATAGGTTAGAACTACGTTCGTTAAGCTTGCATAGGAATCTTGCCGCAAAGATTCATTCATGTTTAATGATAAGATTGAAAGTGTCATAATTACTACGAAGTAAAATTATTTAACGATAAGAATGAATCAATGAATGACATTGAAACATTGTTATCAACTATAGGGACTGGCGTGCACACGCCTGTTTATGTTATTATGACAATAATTCGATTATGCAATGAGTTGCAGAAGTTTTAAACATTGACGTAGAGCTATTTAAGTATCATTGCTAACATTGTAGTTTGATTCCCAGTGTAAACGACTTGACACTGATTGCCGATGCAAAAGGTAAAGGGGTACATCCTGAAGTTACAGGCATTTAACATTGTAACTTAATCTTCTTACTCTAGTTACAGTTACAATACAGTTACCCACTACAATACAACCATAAAAATCTATCTGGATATAGACTATAGGGGGTGTAACCGAAGTGCAAAAAATTTAATGCATGTGTATTATTATATGCAATTATTGTAGTAGAATTAAATTAAGGCTCAAGTTTCACCTTTCTCTCTACATTAACAAGATAATTTTTATTACCGTATTACGATTTCAGTGTGAATATCATTTAGCAAAACACGTTGACTTATATGAGTAAAGTAACGTTCTTAAACTGCAACTAAGTAGGGTAGGCCAAGATTTTAATAGACCGGTTATGAAAACTTGTATACAACTTTTTGTGCCATTTTTTGTACTATTATTTGTGCAAGAAAGTGAGTTTTAGTTTTTTCCCTAAGCTGTTTAATATACATTTGTCTTAAGTAATCTGCCAAGACATTACTGCTTTTTATGTGGACAATAGCATTAGACAAGTTAAGATCTGTTAAGATGCATAATAATTTTACTGAAGGTTCCTCAAAGAAAAAATGATTTTTTTCATTGTATGCACGAGTCAGGAAAATGGAAGTGGATGAAGATCATAGTTAAACGGATGTAGCATTGTGGAAATGTAAATACGAAGAAGCGCCCATTTTCATTCATGCAGGTTGAGAAATTACGTTTGAAATATTTGGCGTATGGTGGTATGACGTGTAGAGGGTGAGTTCCCAAAATGGTGTTGGTAAAGGTCATCATATATAAAACAAAGCTAACTTGTGATTATGTAATAGAGAGGAGTTGTATTGGGCAGCAACAACGGAAATCAAAAATAATGATTATCAACAAGTATTTACTGGATTTGTGCGTTATTTTAATAATCATGTACTTGATTGGAAACAAAATAAAAAGTCGTACACTGTCTTTCGTCTTCCTCGATCGTTTTCAAGTTTGTAGGTACTTATATGAAAATTGGTATTAAGACTTATTATTATCATTATTATAATTGATATGTAATATTAATTGTAGAAGGTCTTACATGGCCTCTGCATAGGATGTTGTTGGCAGGAATTTACTTCCAGCTCAGGTGTGATTACTGTTGTATATTAGACAAAAGTTGACAGGAACTGTGTATGCATAATATCCTTAAGTATGTATATAAGGTTTTCCTATAGCAAAAATAAGAGTTGCCAGTACATGATAATGATGCTCGGAGGGAATTTTATTATGTAATTTATTGATACAACCTATTGATCTTGTAGCATATTTACAAAGATGTTGTTTCACTTTCGCACGTACGCACTATATTACAGACGCTATGGTATAACATTGTTCTGGGAATACAACTGCAACTTTATGTGCTGTGAGATGCTTGACATCATAATCAGTGGAAGTTATTGTGGCATGGCTTTTATAACACTACTGATACAGTATATGAACTCTTTGCATCTGTGGTTCCTTTATGTCGTAATACAACTTGATTTCTGAACATCCACCAAAATCACATGTGGACGTTAATGACCCTGAAGACAAAAGAACCTTGTGTTGTATTCAAAACTATTTCCCTATCGAAAACTAGTCAAGAAAACTTGTTTGTTAAATTATTTTTTGCTAGTCTTTATGTATTACAGACTACAGTAATGCAATGACATTCGTGTGTATAACATTTGACCCAATTTGCGGTTCAATGTGTAGGTTAGACATATACTTTCGCTAATATCCTCATCATACTCTCGCTCTCGTTCTAGCCCACAATGGTAAACCTCTAATGTAAGTTCAGAATATTAAATTCTTTTTTTTAAACTGCACATGTCACACATTATTAAGTCAACATATAAATAATGCCTCGAGAGTTTTTATATTGCGAACTAAAGTTAATCTTTTGATAGCACCTGAAGCCAGCTCAGTTTACAGATTAATTAGACTTATTAGAAGTAGTAGATATAAACACAGAATAGTATGGAATAGCAAACATGTGGAAGGGTTTTTCCAGCATGTGCGATGGTTATATGGCTTGTGGCGTTGCAATTTTGTTTTTATCCGCATTGCATAAGCATGCTTGAAATTTGTACTGCTAGATCATTCCATGAAGACATCCTTAGTAATTGGATAGGAGCATAAAGTAACCTTTACTATTATGGTTTTAGACTAATGGTTACATGTTTTATTACAGGAACCCATTAGCTCATATATACACTTGACTTTGACATTCGAAGAAATGATCGTGAGTGGATTTTCTATCAAGCAGTATTGCTTACCGTTGAAGGTAAAGGTATTTTGCTTAAAAACAGGTGGGTGTATGTTATAGCAAGCTGTCGTCAGACTGATTTTATTGACGTTGTCATGAATGATGAGATGAGCGCGTGGATTCTGATATTAGTTTTGCTTAAGACCGAGACAATATTTGTGATATTAAATAATTAGGTTTCATTAACTTTAATTTGTCAGACCATTATTTTCCTAATGCGTTCCGTAGAATCTGAGTTGAAAGACCTTTGTATATTTGATTTTCAATTTCTTAGGCGAAAAGTCACAATGCATTGTAGCTGATACGATTTGCGCATCCGATTTTATCATGAAAATAATATCATTCTTTGAATAGTAAATTAGCGCCTGTTTACAAAATACATTTGAGCTTAATAATTTTCTTTTGTTTGGAAACAGTCTAGTCACATATAAAACTGGTGTTGTGGAGAATACGTTATAACAAATCGTTATATTTGTTCTACATATATACAAGATGTGATGCTTTGAATAAGCAATATTCATAAGCATAGCATAAGCACTGTGTTGTAAGTTGGGCCCAATCCTTTATCAATTATAGGCTTAGTTGTAGCATCTTCGTGAACTTTTTCACAGCTCCAACGAACATGATAATAAACACTTAAATAAAAATGAAGGTTACTTTTATGAACCTACATGCCTGATTAAGCTCCTGCAAGCTTAAAACAAGCATAATTATGGCTCAGGTTTATGACGTACTTAGGACTTCGGAAGAGAACGTCTTCTAAGAGGTTACAAGCATAGCTAGGTTAATGGTTGCCCGAGCACTAATTTCATTGAGATCTTCAGTTTAAAATATTAAAAAAAAATAAACACTGTAAAAACTAAGGACAATGACGATGTTTGTATGCATTGAAGCAACAAAAAATGAATCAATCTTCGACAGATGCTGCTCCTTTAAAGGTACATTATGTTACTATTTATGCCATTTATAATAACAATACGAAAATAAAAAAATGAATGAATGTTGTTTTTACTCCTTATCTTCTTTAACATGATAAAAATAATTCATTCCTATTCATTCTAGAACAACGTTATTAGATTCTTAAATCCAATCTCATTATCCTATTTGACTGGATTCTCTTTGATTTACACTTTATGCTGCTGGCGTCACAATTGAAGATGCACATATCCAACGATATTGTGAATGATATTATATTAATGTAATAAGTATGACAAGCACGAAAAAATCAAAATTAAATTAAGACAGTTCCAGTAATTTGACGTTGATGAAATTCATTGAGAAAAATCCATGCAGATGCAATTGTGCCAAACGTCGATTACGTAAGCAATATAAACGAAAAATTCAAAGAATAGATATTCCACCATTACAGCACAAGGAACTACAGTATGGACGTAGTTATTATTACAAGAATTTTTGTGCAAAAGACCTTGATAAAAATGACTTACTCAAGAAAATTTCAAGAGCAGATATAGAGCAACTATAGATAATTGACGCATATAGAAATTTCAACAACGTACAAAATGACCCCAGACGGAAATCCATGAGAATTAATATTATAATTTTTGTAAACACAAGCACCTCGTGTAACGGCACAACCTTTGTAACGTCTCTCCTGTGCCATCTTGCCATGCAACCCTTTCCCTTGTTAAAAACTAGTCATAATTCAGAAGTAAACTAAAAATTTAAAGTTAATGTCAGCATAACAAACAACAACATCTCCATAAAAATTGCAAGTTCCACAGCATGGTGAGGCTCTATATGTGTCCAAATTTGTGTACCTTACGAGTTTGCAAGTAATTTGTCAATGGATTTCCATTTAACCCTCGCTGTTCCTATAGGATTTTCATGAATCCCATCACCTGCCAAGGAATAAACAAGTCGTAGATTCCCCTCTGACCAAGCTTAGCCCGTAGGTATACGCAATTAACACGAATACTGAGGATGAGTTGGTATATAGTGAGCGATCAAGTATCCACAGAAAGTTTGTAAAGCGCAATTCCACTCAAGAATTTTGAGTGAGACTCCATAGTCCTAACCTGAAGCCTGTTGCAAGCTAAACTTGAGTGCCATGAAACGTCTGGGTCAAGGATTCTTCCGCTGGTACGATCAGATTTTTCACGAAGAGAGCATGTACATACTAACGAGAACGACATGACAGAAATATTTTTTGATAAACATGTATTGCCAACTCCCAACTTGTTGAAAATAACCTAACTGTATTGTATTTATCTATCTACTTCTCCTGTTTGGATCACCTGTCCTATTTTTGTAAAGTCCAGGTTATAGCTTTAGGGTTCAAAACATTCTTTCCAGGGTACTTCTAGGAATAGATATGTACATCTTCCCAGTATTATTATCCTGCGGAAAATGTGAGAGCCCAAGCGTAGATGTTATTCTAAGAATAAACACCTTCTTAAGAGTATTATACTAGCAGGTGTATGTAACTCATTTGCTTTTGGAACATTGTATTATCAAATAATGCTCGTGTAGACCGTGCACACAGGTATATATATAAGTATATATAAATATGTATTAGTATAGCAACAGCTATGGGGTGTTAATGAAAGTCTTGTAATAATACACTTTATAATAAAGCTTGTTAAATATTAAACAAGCACTGAATTTATTTTACCTTTCTTTACTCAACTATACATAGAAATCAGCATGGATAACAAACACCCTTTTAATCCACCATGATTTGCTCACCAAGCTCCTCATAAATTCATGCAGCGATATATACCAGGAATCTCAAGATTGCAAATCTATGCAGTCAATCCGTTCTCATTGAGGCTTGGCATGATATATCTTGTCCTTGTCTTAATTAACACCTTCGTTTCGATTGCTAATGTCTATAACTTAGCTCTGCCTTTATTCAGTTAGATCTAGTAAACGGATTATTTTATTTGTGGCATTCTGGAAATCAAGGGGGTAACAAGACAATGTTTGTTTAAGTTTCGAATAAGAATTAAATGTATTCACTTCCTATTCTCAAAGCTCCTCATAAATGTTTACAATCCATTTAAATAAACATGGGATTAATTTTAAAAAAATTAATTTTATCATTGTTAAAATTTAAACTCTAACACCATTGCCAACACATTAGGTAGATCTATTTTCTAACAAAAACCCACTGCAACTGCCGACAAAGTTTTATTTCCCAAAGTCATGAGTCCTGATTTTCTTTCAATACTTAGCTCTTCATTCTGAACAACAATTCAATCAGATTTACTTAAATATATGTGTATCACCAGGTATTTATACTTTTATAACCGACCACACGTTACTCACAGTATTCAATGCAGTAATCCAAAATAGATTTGTTGTGATCTAATTACTTTTTCAGTTTATTACTGGCATACATAAAAGCAGCAATGAATACGATATGGTTACTAGGACCGACTGATAGAAATAGATTTTGCCGTTACTGGGCGAACCAGTTCACCTGAGTCTGTTGGCATGTTTCATATTCCAAGACTATTGAAAATGAAGTTGGAATGAGTCGAATAAGTTTTCAACCCAAATCGCGTTCACTACTCTCAAATTATTGTAATGTATTCAAAATTTAGGCTACGGATGCCCAACAGACCTTGTAATTAGATAATAACATCCAACACTTCTGGTCTCCCTTCCCTTTTACAGTACTGTTATCCAGCCAGCCTTTTGCCGGTAGTCATGTACTATGGGTTGTGGGCTGCCAAGTATGCACGGAATAATGTATTTCTTATCATTAATGTATGTCTTGGAATAATTAAAATACAGCCGTAACTCAGTGCTAGTAATCGACTAGCATGATTGTATTACTCGCCATCAGAGCTAATTGTGACAAGTAGGAAAGACCATAAGTTTTCCGTGGAAACCTTCCCCTTTGTTAGGAAATGGTGAGGATGTGCATGTGTTTACACGCTCAAGCAGTCATTGACAACAAGAATAACACGTATAGACGACAAGAGGCTCAAGATGATTTATCTGGAAGCTGGATGTAATGTGTACAAAAACAGGAAGGAAACCTCGAAATATTAAAGTTTCACTTTCGTTTGAGAATGTGATAGTCTGTATGCACATGCTAAACAAACCTTTGAATCAAAGGGTAGGCGATTCTTAATGAAACTGAAATTTACGTCAAAAGTGGAATAACCTGTTTGAGGTATGTAAGTCTGTGCATACCAATGCATCAATAATATATATACATAGTAATTACATGTGTCAAATGATTGTGTTCTTCACGACATTTAGTTATCACAAAACTATACACATGCTTTATAACCAAATTGGAAGAATGGAAACTGAAATGCTGTCAATGGAGCAGTGGCAGTAAAAAAAAGGGATTACTATATTTAAATATTCAGGACCATGCCATCAAGTTCCACTAACTATAGATTCTTTAGAAATGGATGCTTATTTTTGTTAAAAGTCATGGTTTAAATAGACTATATAACCTAAGGAGGTCTCTCAATAAGTTGTCACTCTCACCGTTCACTGCACTACATAAGTGTAAAATAACAGGTGCGACGGTAAAAAAAGAAACGCAACCGTGAGTGGTATGCTGCATGTATTGATAGTGTTTGTACACAATCAAATGCCATTCACCTGAATTCTTTACATTGGATTTTATTACCTTCATTCATTCAGCTTCACAGTTGGGAAGCATAAAGAGAATCTCATTTAATTTTATAATTATTTTGCATAATAGATTTCGGACAGGTATAAGGGTAGTATCTATCTTATAACTTGGTTGATAACAGTAATAAGAGCAGCGTGTCTGACCAGAAGGTGTCTATCAGTAAAAACGTGTGAGACAAAAGTACTTAGTTACATACTGAAATCCAATTTGATAGTCAGTTATATATAGTGAGAATAAGAAAGTACACCCAATGTTTTGTTCTAGTTATCAAAACTAAATGAAGAGTCTAGGGAAAAATGTCTAGTCCATTATCATGATTAGAAGATGGTGTGAGGAAAACTTGTCAATCTATTGTATGGAGAATCTTTCAAGCGGGTTTCACTTATATGCATCATCAATCGTTTCACATTATATCGTCGCCTGTACCACCTTCTCCAAACTTATCAGAGCTAAAGTGTTTGTAGAAATTTCAACTATCCTTTAAAGTACAGGACTCAAGACTTTGTATTTGCGATTTTAACTACTTGAGGAATAAAATCAAAATTCATTTGAATAATAGCAGCAGAAGGGAGAGCTAACATGTATGTACATATATGATTTTTAGTTTTACAATCATTAGCATTTACACAGTAAACGCTACTACTAAGATTTGAAAACAAAAACTGTAAATAAAGAAAAATGATGAAAGGAAATGAAGCTAAAAAATTACACGTGTTGATTAGATATTCAGATTTTGCAGACATTTCATCATTCTCAAGCAAGAAAGCATAATTTGCTGAGCAATCTTCAGCACGCTGAAGTATACCAAGTATGTTCCGTACAATTTTTCCGATCTTCATACTATAAAGTTATAATAATAATCTAATAAAGTTATTTATGACATAAACAATAGTGCGGATAACCAGAATACATCTAAATCTTTTGTGATTTAACCACGATGTTCTTGGTGATTAGTAGTTGTAATGAATACTTGATTTGGTTGGATAATACACTTAAGAAGAATTACAGATTCATAACTTTTTATAATTTTGTACCATTTAAGTGTAGTTACACAACGTTCCGTTCATGGTCAATGTTCCGGTTCAAACTCTACGTCCTTACGTTGTAATTTGAATTGTTAAATGCTTTTAACAAGTAGTATTAGCTAGAATTCATGCATAAGCTACTATTAGAATGACTTGTTAGATTCCACCTCCACAAATATATATAGTCTGGAGAAACATACGTTCCCTACGAAGAACTTGCTCCGACTTACTTGGAACTAATTATACGAACTATATTAACATGGCTACAGGATTTACAGCAAATTTTGTTTTCGCTGAGGAACCTATGTTCTCTATAGTCCCAATGTAGTATTATAGTACATAGGTAATATTCATTGCTTCGGCACTGACACTAAATGTTATATTTAGTTTTGCGTATGTGTAGATTCGGAAACATTTAATAACGCTTTGATCGTCCAGAGATGCGTCCTCCGATTTGCATTTCTATGTATACATAATTATACAGAGATATGCGCCCATTATATTAGTCTAAATACATTCTATTCAAGGGCATCTTTTCTTTAAACACACTATTCATTTACAAGTCATTATAATATATGAGGATTTGGCTTACTCATCATGACGCTTAAAATACATTGTGTAATGTAAGTTTATGTTTCCATTTCTCCTCACGTGTCTACAGGGTGTAGTTACCAACATTTAATAACAATTAATATTTTCAATTTTATTTTTAAAATTTGGCTGCAAGTAAATATGTTGCAAGTGTTTTCAAGCTTGTTCTTTAACGCATACCTAACTTGACTTAATGCATAATGAATTTCCTCTAGATTGTCCACAGATTGTGGCTAAATATAGCAAGATCCTTATTACACAAACATTGTAAATGAAAAAATAATTATTGCGAAAAGGTGATTTTCCTTGAAACATTTCCAGACATCACAGAGGTGACAGATTAATTAAAACAGCTAAGAGTTCAATCACAACCCGAAAACATTAACATCACCTAAATGTCTTTCATTATCACCCTTGCTCACTCGTCAAGGAAAAAGTGCTGAAAGGGGATAGGTAAGGAAAAATGCTTGTGAAAATTTTGTCGGGACTTCAAAACCTCTGCGGCTATATTCATAAGAATAAATTTGTTGGCGCATACAATCTTATTCTATCCTTTGATGATGTTCAACTATGCATGATATACATCATATGGATACTATCGCGTGGAAACTATATATTAGAAGAGTTTGTGACGTAAAAACATAACTGGATGAACATCAACGAACTTTATATATGTATATAATTATTAGTGAAAGCTATGCAAAGAATATGTGTCACATAAAAGATTTTAATCATTTGGAGATTGATCTGTAATTACTACAAGTTTAGTAGAGTTACAAATGCTGTAATTTCTCTACCTGAAAATAAATCGTCTTCTAAGACTATGTATATATATATCGTTTACATTATATTCAAGAGAGGATGTGTGTTGTATGTGTGTAGATGTGCTCAGATGTCAAATGGAATGAGCTTATCTGACGCTTGAATTCTTTCAATGAAGCTACATTGTTGTTAGTTGTTAGCTACAGATACTTGCCATTACCGTGCCATCATCTCCACACCACAGAGGATATTATGGAGAGCTGCACAAGCTTATGTATGCGCAGCAAGTAGTAGACAAAAGTATGAAGTAGTATATTATGTATTTATGTGCGATTGCTACTTTGTCTTCTCGCGTTTGTTTCAAGCCCATTTAATTTGCATTTATTCACCCTGAAATCTAAGCGTTTTGCATACAGATAAAGTCTTTCTTTTAAGACAGTCGATATGCTTATATAGACTTACTAACAGACACTGCAGCTCTAGAAAATTAAACTAGTTGCATTAAAGTTATTAGTACCCAGAATTGTTCCCATATGTATGCTGTTAACAAGTTATGATCGCGTTCAAATGCGCTCATCGAATGTATACCAAAAAGGTACTTAATGCAAGTTTTCTGACTGAAGCAAAATCTATACATTGCCTAAATGCATATTATATTTAGTACATGTAATGCATATCCCTTACAAGAAAAAAAATCAACTACAGTTAATCCTTAGGTATAGACGCTTTTAAAGACACGTGCAATAAATGGTTAATAGATACAACAGTGAAGCAGTCTCACCAGTGCTGTAACCATTTAAATAAATCTTTTTAAATATTGGATGAAATATGTAGCGTTGAGAGCATTCAACGCCAAATAGACCCAAGAATGAATAACAAAAATCAGCCTATTTTACACAAGCACCGTTTTGAATTCCTAGCAACAATTGAGCTAATTCTAAAACCTTCCGCAAGCCAGTCCCTTTCAAGACTAGTTGCACGGATATTAATAATGACAATTTAAAAACTCAAATTTTAATTTGTGTTTTAAATTGTTTGTAAATACTATATGAATTACAACACAATATATTGCAAATATAAAAATCTTGGACTTTCGTGTCATCCACACATAAAAGTTATGGAACAGTTGGTGAAAATAGAGGAACTGTTTCCCAACGAGCTACAAGTTATACTAATGGAAAAAAATTAAAGGAAAACCAGTTTTTGTTCACCTTACGCGCGGACTGTCCGATACCATTTTGTAATCTGATTTTGCTTTCTTCTTGACTTTCTCTGGGTTGTAATGGCTTCACTTTAATCAAACTAGAGGATATTAAAACTTTAAAACTAACGCGATCATTTTCCTAAAGTATTGAGCAATTAGTTTGGAAGAATTCGGAGGTTGATTCTTATGGTTGGGAGTGTCAAGTTCAACACATTTAGCAATAAATGTTTTTGGGTTTTCACTTTAAAAACAAATTTTATTTACGTCTCCAGTTAAAAAAAATCCACACACAAAATAATTTGATCTTTATTGATTTAAGACCTAGGCCATTAGATTTCCTACTTGTGAATGCTTCGTCTGCAACCAAGCAAGTGGTGGTTCCTGAGTTAAGAGGTATATGCTCATCTCAAGTTACTTACGGACTTAGCTGCAAACAGGACAACACAGTATTAACTTTTAAATCCACTTGAGGGATATGTCTTCCTACCTGAATGATATTCGCTGCTTATGTAACTCCCGTCTGAAGAAAGCTAAGTATATAGATATAGTATTTCAGGGAACAAAGATAGCTAGATATGTAGTATTTGTATCATTAGCTAAATGCATAATGTATGGGAGAGGGAGCGATGATATTTTTACCATTTCCAATGTTCGCCTTATTACATTATGTGTTACGGGCAGTCAATAGAATTCTGATGAGTCTTCGTTTGCATTTTATAATGGCAGATTCTCATATAGGTATTTCTATATAAGTTTCTTCCCTGTACCCTGTAAAAGAGACGAGGATGTATACAATGGTATTGTTCGTGTCCACTATGCAAAGAGTCTTTCATCTATTGCGGTAGGAAATCGACGCAATGCATTAACCTTTACTACCCTTCGCTGTTCTGCATTAGGTTGTAACAACTGACTTATTTTGCACTTAACTCAACCAAAAGTGAGCAAACTGCAGGAAAACCATTCTATATGACCGAAATCGAGTTAAAGATTAGGGTTTCTCCTAACACGTTTCATTGTTTCCTTCACTATAGAACTTGTGCCATTTACATTCTTTGCACCTATATCCTTGATAATAGTATGATTTAAACTCTTTAATCTGACTACACTTTCTCTTCTTAAATCATTTCATAATACAACACCCACCCAGCTTAGCATTTGATACCATAATAATTGAACGACCCCAAGATTCATTTCATATGTAGAATAATAATAATTATAAAAACGGTCACCTCATACAGCTATGGGATATTATATGTACTACACGGATGTATCAATCTCATGCCTACAGTCCTCGCTATACAGTTGTAATACTGCATAATCAACTCGAAAGATCCTTCGCCTTCGTCAAAGATATGAGCATCTGTATGTGTATGTCTGAGAGTGGGAAAACCCTGAGGTTGGTGACGCTTGGTAAAGAAGCTTACACTCTCCCGAAATATTTCCGCGTAAGTTTGCATCGTTCCTTACTTTAATTCAATAAAACATTAATGGGTCTCTTTGTTATTGCGTCATCAAAGTTTTATTGATTAAAGAGTGTTAATTTAGCTTCCATGTGATACGGATACAATGGAAGAATACAGCTGCTATTATTTAACAGGTTCTATGAGTAAAAACAGCCAAGGATTTATTTTTTGTTCTTACTTTGGTCAATCCGCATTTTATTAAACACTTTAGACTTTATTTAACACTTATATTTAACGCAATTATTTAATTATCCAGGTATTTAGTTGACTGTATTCCTGGTTAAGTTTAATCAGGAACGGTGGGATAGATGCTTCTGAGATAATTCATGTAACATTGAAAACAAAAGAGGCGTTGACAACGACAACGGTGACGAAATTCCAAAATAAAGTTGTCGAATATTATTCATGGACACCAAAAGGAATTTTCGTACATGTACATGTTTACATATGTATGCAGACACCAAAACAATAGCAAATTGGTGACAAAGTTTCTCTTACTTGACTCCCATTCTAGAGAAGATGAACTCAGCATCCATTGAGTAATGAGTTCAAAAAGGAGACTAAAATATAAACTCTTTACTACTATCCCGCTATGTATTACTTCTCTTTCAATAGCGTCCACAGAGTTTTAGGTTCTGTTTCCTTCGTCTAGCAAGGACTAAGTTATTTGAATACTTGTTGTCTTGCTTATATACATAAATCTACTCTTATACCTCTAATAAATACCCTCGCAAAATTCTAAGCACTGAACGAGCTCAATATTTACTTGGTGTTATTCAATTAAATCATGTCATCCTTTTAGTTCTGTATACTTGCTCCTACTGGCAGAAAGAAAATATGACTGAGAAGTCATTTTAATATATGTACACAAGTACACACCTGAAAATACGAAGGATGTTAATATTTTTGAAACACCATCATGTACAATATATGCAAACGATGAGACTTGCATTTGAACTTTGTTATTACCAGTAGGGTAGAGTGAGGATTTGTGGTACAGAGGTATTGTATCAAGTGAACTATATACACGGAAGCAGTCAAATACGTAAAATATTCCCTCATTAAGTAACAATTATTTATTCAGGAACAACGTTTCGGACAAGTGCCCTCCTTCAGGTGCAGGTAAAGAATGAAAAATGGCAGTCAAACATTCATGCTTCTAAAACATTGAAAATTTTTTTTTTAATTTCACAAAATTTCGCACTCAATTAGTATTTTGCTTATGTTGAGCAAATACATTTATACACATGCATACACGCACAACGACAATGTGTACAAATTGTACTAACAAGCAAACAATGGAGTGTGGTACGGCTGAAATGAATAGACTCAAGTATAAACATGTTATATACCACCAGTACAGAGTGTTTGTACCAATCATTCCCTTGCAAATTGGGTTTGGGGGAAATTATGAATTTTTGAAGTTTTTTATTTTGTCTCGAAATTAAAAACTATTTTTTTAAACGGGGTTTAACATGCAAATTTTTAACCGCCAAACGTCTACCTGCAAAAGATTTTGGTGTTTCCTTACATAGGAATTAATTTAAATAACGTTTCCTTAATTAATAATATTCCATAAAATGTTTGCTCATGTGGATTACATTAGTTAAACAAGATTAAATAACAATAATATTCTCTTTGGTGGACGTTAAGCCCATCAGAAAGCATTGAATTCTATAATTTTTTATTTTGACCGATTCTTCAAGATGGCGGAGACCCCCATTAGTGTTTTTTTCATAAATTCTTATGTATGAAGCCAAATTTTGGCAAAATGAACAATTAGGCATAGTAAACGATACAATGGAACAAAAAACGCTAATATTGTTATTGTTGTACATCATTGTACATAATATTTGCAATCATGCGTGACATTTGCCAAGACGCAATATATAAGTAGGTATAGGACATTTCGAAATTCATAGGGATCCTGCGAGGATGAATGAAAGAAAATCATGATTCAAACTCAATTTACATGCTTTTGTTGGATTCTTTTAATTCTCCAAACCACACGACTCAAAACATGGAAGTTTAAGATTTAATGTTGTCCAAAACCGATACGATGCAGGAAGGGAACTCATATACAGATTCAAAGCAAGCCAATAATCCGGGTCTTAATTGGTATTTTACATTTGGGTTTATAGTTTGAAACCTCTCAGCAAAGACTTGCTCGTCGACGGGGATTGCCACTCCGGGGGACTCTGAGCCAATGCTTTATCTGATTTTTACAAAATTATTGAAATGGAAAGGTCAGAATTATGTTTTAAAAGTCAATTTAAACGTTTGAAATGTATGAATGCATGTTTGTCTGTTATTTTTATTCTTTACTTGAACCTGAAGAAGGGCACATTTCCGAAACGTTGTTCCTGAATAAATAATTGTTACTTAATGAGTGAATATGTTACTAATTTTACTGCTTCACAGGGATATTATTGGAAATGAAGTTCAAATTGATAAATTAATGCCGAGTCTAAGGTTACGAATTGATTTCCATATGTTTGTGAAAACCTCAAGATAGTGAAGAGTGCGGATATGAGATATGACTTTACTCGTGTACAAATGTTACTGCGGAAAAGGTAGTTTAATTCTGAATGCCAAGAAAAGCCCAAACTATAGACAGAAATCAAGGTGAGGTTTAAAGATGCTATTTAGTTCGATTTTGGCATTACGACGTCGTAAAATGAAGTTGGACAATCCGCGTTGTTTAATTTCAGTACAAGGAATTAATTCAAAGGTTGAAACAAACCAGCTATTGTAATTACATTAAAACTGCATTTATTTACGTAATTATATTATCGTAACTCCCAAGTGCACTCGCACTCATACTAAGTGCGTTTGCCCGTAGTCGCCAAGTATGTAACCAAGCAGTCTCGTAGTAGTAACAGTCAGTCCGTTTAATTAGATCTCATTGTTCACGCCGAAGAATTTAAAACTATTGTAGACACCGTAATTGGTATTGTCAGCATATAACGCAGTGGAGAGAAGAAAGTACAAGTTGTATTTAATTGATTCATTCGATGATCAGATTACCTGCTGGCTTTGTCACGCGTCTTCCGGATGAGGATCAAAATCATCTTTGCATAAAGTATTGTACTCAACAGCAGGGGTATTTTTGCGCAAGATTAAAAGTGTCCATATGCAGTCTACAGTGCCCTCAGGGCCTGAATCTGACTTGCAGTCATAACAAGTGCTCTTTTAATCTCTCTCTCTCTGTTACTATATATAAAGATACCATAGATTAAAAATTGATTCTCTGTTCATTCGTACTCTTGTGTCTGTGTTCACGAGTATCATATTAATATTTATAAATACATTATGAAGACCTGCTATGAAAATATGGGGTTAGGTATGGTAGGCTTAATATTGGGGTCCATAAAGGTCGTATATTTATCCATTATGCACGACTGTTAATCGAAAATTTGTATAAATTTTCTAAAACATTCCAAGACACAAAAATAAGTTGATATTGAACAATTTTCTCTGATGAAGTTATGATAAAGCTATTGGTTTGATTCCAAACCTAATATTGTGTTTTGGAGGACTAATGTAGATGGCTTTAAAATAATGCTTTCGTCAATTATTTTAATTTCGAAGCTTCCATTTAATCAATTCCCTTGTACATAATGATAATCTCTGTCCCCTAAAAACGTCGCCTACTCTACTGGTACTGGCTGGAAGTCCATTCTTTGAATAAATGACAGTCGATCAGACTTTATACTTTCACGTAAAAAAGAGTAATAAAAACACCTACAAATATATACTGTTTAGTTTACCTTTGAGGTTTCCATCGGTAAGCTTAGGAGCAGTCGTAAAATAAGTTATGATATACATTCACCCAGAGACAGAGTCAAGGCAGTTGTTAATAATAGATCCTTGCTTTAACATTTTTTCCTGGCGTCCAACTGTGGTGATCAATTACTTATCCTAAAATGACCTGTGGCAAAAATAGAGGCGCTGTTGGTAGTGCACAAAAAACATCGGTACAACAAGGATATTACTATGATAATTTATTCATACAACTAATAACAAACATTGGATGTGTTGTGTGCTCAGGATAGGATGTGTCGGTAGTACAATAAGTTACATCTTTGTTCTTCAGAGGATCAGTTTTCGATGTTGAACAATTCTTTGGGACTCAAAAAATAATATACGCATCAAACTTAATTATTGTTGCTTGAAAATAACACACATGTTGGTATAACTCATCTTGCCATGAGTCAACACACTATTTATATTTTGTCTTTGTACTTACATCACTTAGGTGAATTACAACTCTACAGGTGACACACTTAGCAACTTTGCTATATAGCGTGTAGAATCATATAATCTTCCGAGCGTCTTATACAAGACAAATGTGAAAGATTCACACATAAAAGATATAGCAATCCTTTATTAACAATGCAATTTGCAGTAAAGGGCATAAGTAGGTGCCTTATAATAATACATTCGGATTAACTCACATTAAGCTTCCTTACAACTCTTCTCGCCCCCTCCATATACAGGAAAACACCATTGAAAATGAGCTTAAGGTCGGAAAGTTTACTGGTTTTAGACAACGTCGTTGCATAGTTGATCGTTATTTTCCAAATTTTGCAATTATTTTTAAAATAACCAAAAATGCCTTTTTACCAACTACATACTCGCGTTCTTCAATGGCTCACTAGAAACGGTCCCACGACTCTATACGAAACTCTATATTTACTAAAAGCTGAAGAGGGTTAATGTATTACGATTTATGTTATAACCTGTAATTCAGCATCTTTTGCTTTGTTATATTTATTTACATGTACCATTTTACGTATATGGAGAGGTTTAAGTTTTAAGTGTTGACATATGAACGACGACCCTTCAAAACGTTTTCTAGATGGTACAACCTATACATGCTGTTCTTTAACAGATGTGTGTAAGTACATAAGTACTAAGTACTTTATTACACTAAAGTCATTCATATGATTATCTTCAAGGTACTACATATGTACCTTTCGTTACAAAATTTATAACTGAACATCTTACACAAAACATTGTTACCATAGCAATAATTGATATATGAATTTCAAATCCGTATGGGTATATTAGCACCTGCATGCATCCGATTGCATTTCTAATTTCAACACCTAAGATCTATGGTTAAAATTCTGTCAAGAACAGAGATACCGTGTATAATGACACAATGCCAACAGGAAACATTGACCGAAAACACCGCAGTCCAAGCAAAACAATATGCAACTGCTACTGCTTGTAAAACGGCGCTTTGACCGAGCGCATTTACAAAAGCTGTATTGCAGTTTTCAATTGTGACACGTTCAATGGCCGAGCTGCTGTTAAATAAATAAATAAAATGCAAGTCTCAACGTAGTTTGTATGGATAATTTGGAAGACCATGTGTAGCTGGTCGTATACGAATATTCCTAATTCTTATATAGATTTTGGAGCTGCAAAGCCGAAAAGCATTTCTATACTTGGAAGGTACAGAATAACTTTAAAGGTAGACTTCTGTGAAATCTTCAATAAATTGAATGACTCATTCCCCGTCTGTGGTAGACGATAGCTAAGAATCTTACGCTGTAATAAATAACATGTTGGAAGAAGAAATAAACACATACTTTTAAACTACCTTCCTCGAAAATCTTTTGTATCCGTGTCTTCATATGCATTGTACAGATAGATCTGAAGGCAGTATATTTGTGAACGACGCCATTTTATTTCGAATGTTAAAGAAAACATACAACAAACGATAATAATAATAGCGATTCATGATGTACAGTAGTAAAATAAATTAAATTAATGTAACTGTACTAATGCTAACCTACACAAATATAATGTTATCAATATCAATAATATATATAATTATTCAAGACGTGCAAAACCCCAATTGTATGGTGCCGTCGAAGATTTGATTACAAACTTATTTTTAGAAATTTCAAAGAAGTAAAATTTTTATATGTATCCCAATTCTACAAATTGGAACACTTGCTCAATCTCTCTTAATAGTGGCCATCTATGTATGTAAAAATTTGAAACAATAAAACAATATATACACGCGTTGTATTGGAATGTTTAGATAGCCTGCTGACTATGTTCTATGTTTTCCGGAAAGTTGTCAAAATCAACTTGAGGTTGAGCGTTGTATGACACAGCTTGGATTTTTTCTTCGAGAGGTAGCTGCAGATGTTCATAAGCTTTGCCACCAGGGCCAAAATCAGAAGCTGCATTACCCTGACCCCGAAGTATCCATTTAGTTGTCAAAAGTCCTTCTACTCCTACTGGTCCGCGAGCATGAATTCGACCTGTACTTATCCCAACTTCTGCCCCTAGTCCGAATCGGTAACCATCAGCAAAACGGGTTGATGCATTGTGAAATACGCATGCGGAATCAATTCTCTTTAGGAACTCTTTTGCGACTCGTTCTGTCAAAAAAAAAATTAATGCAGTCGTTAATTTAATTATGTAGCTGCTTGCCACCAAATCTTTACTACGTCCACACTTCAGTCATAAAAACGACTATCCAAGAATACACTTCACATGTTTAATATCATAAAAACTAAAGGCGCTTATTGTTACCCTGGGATATTAGCATTTACTAACCATTTTCAGTGATGATAGCTTCCGTGTGTGAAGAGCTATAAGAATTAATGTGTTCAATGGCTGAAATGACGTCAGAAACTATTTCGATAGTACACGCCAATCTTCCATATTCAGTTCTGAGGTTTTTCGCTCTAGGAGGGCCAAAAGTAAGTTCTTTGGATAGATTAGGTCCAGAAAAAATTTCCACCTGGATTGAAACCCAAGTAGTAGATAAAACTCAATGAGGAACGTCTTTAAACACATTAACAAAGGAAATACACACGCTTTCCGTCTTTACATGTTGAACACATCTGAAGACAACCACTCCATCTACTTACATTGTTCGCTTTGAGGACATCACATAACCTGGCAAAGAAATTTCCTTTGCTTAGCAACTGCCGATGTATTAAAACAGTCTCAACTGCATTGCATGCTGCTGGATAGCTACATTTGGCGTCTTTAACTGTAAGAAATAAATAATAGTCATTTAAAAATATTCAAACAAAGGAAATCTCAGCGAACATTCTGCAAACATAAGTATATAGTGGCGCTCGATCTATATCTGTTGCAAGAATGTCCACGCATTCGAAAACCTACCGGTATTACAACTCAAATGTGGATTTGGTT
The DNA here is from genome assembly GCA_034696945.1 of Lipothrix lubbocki. Classification (NCBI taxonomy): domain Eukaryota; kingdom Metazoa; phylum Arthropoda; class Collembola; order Symphypleona; family Sminthuridae; genus Lipothrix; species Lipothrix lubbocki. Next base: position 130,960 of record JAQGAK010000040.1, on the reverse strand, counting down.
AAATCACAATTATTTTCTAAATATAATTAAAGAAATTTATGTAAATATCTTATAATGAAAAAGTATTCCTAGCTGAAGAACAGCTTATATATTGACGAACCCCAAACGCGTGAATACAGACGAGTAATTCATATAGAAAATAACTTTAAAATTAGTACCTATATGGAGAGCTTTTTCCAAATCCGCATCCGTATCCACATAAATGTGGCAAATGCCTTCAGCATGACCCAAAACCGGAACACCTTGAGCTTGAGCAGTCACCATTTTCACTAATGAAGATGAGCCACGAGGAATAATTAAATCCACCATACCCGAACTGATTATTTCATTCGCATCTTCTCTTGAAGATACCTAAGAGGTTTCATCTTGTTCAATTAAATCGGTAACTTTTAATACTCTGGGAGAGGTACTAATATTAAATGGTGGAAGCAAATAAATCATTGTTGCATTCTGATCTGAATTTGACTTATTATTAGGCAATGCATTATTTTACCAACTGAATTGCAGTCTGTACTCCATGTGCTAAGAGAGCCTCAGATACGATGGACATTAAGGCGTTATTCGTATTTACAGCCTCGCTACCTCCTTTAAGGATAAGTCCATTTCCAGAAGCGATTGCTAAAGAAGCAATCTACAAAAAACTAATATGAAATCGAGAATATTAAAGATTATTACTTTAAGATATTTCACATCAACCTTAAATGACATACTTGTGGTAAACAATCGGGGCGAGCCTCAAATATAACCATAAGAAGGCCAATAGGAACTGTAACTTGTTGTAACTCAAGACCATCCGCAAGTAACGTTCGTCTCACTGTACGACCCAAAATATCAGTCGATTCCCTTGCCATTTGATTGAGACCTGGAATAAATTCCGCGGTAAAGAACACAGCAAAACATAGCCAGTCGGATATTAATAGGAGCATGTATGTATAACTAACGTACCAACTGCCAAGCTAGCAATTTTTGAATCCGTCAACTTTAATCTGTCGAACTCAGCCGAGCTGACGTTGTCCTTCTCGGCATTCGACAGATCTTGATTGTTAGCAATCATTATGTCGCCCTTACGACTAATTAAAAGCTCCCCTATGCTGTTAATAATCTCAGATCTTTGAATCCCACTAAGATTTGCGAGCTGTCTTCCACCTTCCTTTGCTGTTTGTAAGTCATGTATATCATTTTCTGTAATTTGTCCTTAAAAGTTACACAACAATTTCGCGCTTCATGCTTTCGATAGCTGTATTATTTCTTACCAATCTCTGCAACCCTCTCCGCGGATTTAGTACCATGTGCATGAGTGGTAAACAATGTCCCGACTCGTTTCCCTTCCATAATTGAAGTGAGAGCACCTTAAAACACAGAATGCGTTATTTATTTACGATAAATGGAATGACTTTCAAAATATTCTATGTAAAACTCCTTTTACCTTCCTTAGTCCCATTGCATATAACCACTGCGATGTTATTGTTAAGAGCCCACGTTGCTGCCGAAACCTGGGTAATCGTAAAATATAACCATTACGTTATGAACCCCTTTTTCATTTTGGTGAAAATTCAGAAAAAGAATTGGTAATGTAATTAACATGTAATTACATCAATGTTTTCATTTTTACATTTAGTGTTACATTGGTGCTTTGGGTAGTATTCTCAAGAAGCACGTTCTAAATCGAGTAAATATTAATTAGGACGAAATATTTTTGGATTCGGTTGGGAATATGAAGACTGGTATAAAATTCTACACCGAAAACACTGTTTACCTTCGATTCCATCCCTCCGGATCCCACAGATGATTTGGCCCCGAATCGTATTCCGTTTTGTTCCACGTAGGGACAATATGTATGCATTAATCTAGAGCCCTCTAATCCTGGTGGACCGGTAAAGACGCCTTCAACATCTGACATCAGGATCATCAATTCGGCCTTAACCTCATTTGACAATAGAGCAGCTAAACTGTCATTATCGTTGACGGTTATGCTCTAAAATGACATGTCATAATTCATATTAAAATTTACAAGCTAATGATTAACTGTTTGTCGTTTGTAATGTCATTTCCACAACTGCATTGCTTATTGTTGGTTAGTATTCACTGTACTAGTGAAAATGTTGTAGCAGATCAGAAATGCAAGACAAATTTACCCCTTCTAATGCTTCATAAACTTGAGCAGGAGCTGCAACGGCATCATTTGTGTTAACAATAGGAACAACTTTTAAGGCAAGCAGTGCGGACATCGTTTGGAACAAATGTCTTCGGCTGTATTCATCCACAAATGTCTCTTTGGTCACGAGTACCTGCATATATTGATTAAGTACATTATTAAACTGAAATTTAATAACATCACAAGTTAACGACAATTATTGCATTAAATGTCGATTCCAAAGAATCAAGTACATTGATGGTAACAGATGGCGCCATTTCTTACACTCAAATGTGATCTTTGAGTTTCGCTATCAAGGCAATTACTAAATACTGCGATTAAATACGCTATATAGGATTTCACCGTTTGTTTACCTACACTCTAAATGTAAGATAAGACAGCCATACTGTACACCAAATATTAACTATGGATTAATGAGCTTATGGAATCAAATTAATTACAAAATTATATATTACCTGTGCAGTCTTTACTCCATACTGAGCAAACATATCTTCATACAATCTAACTAGACCAGACTGTCCCACCGCTGCAGCGGCACGTGGTTCCAGCATGACTTTATTACCCTATGCATTCATATTATGACGATTAGAATGATCATTAATACATTGGTTAGTTTTGTAATCAAAATTGTACTTCGTAGAACTAAATAAGTACACGCATCTACACTTGTTCTGTACTAAGGAATATACTGTAACAAAATATACTTGGCTGCGTTGCTGGACACAACAATTCAAGACATGTAGACATATTGAGAGCTTGACTGTTTTCAAAAGTGTTTCATTTATCAACGCCACCTTATCGAATCGTACCTGTTGTTGGTTGTTCTTGGAATGCAATGTCTCTCTCATAGACCTAGACATGACGACCTCTTGCCCAAGTTTATGATTCCCGTACGCCACGGCTCCGCTGCTAACGAGTATGGTTTCGCATCCACTGTTTTGCAGCGCTGCGATCTGAAATGTTAATATTTACTATTGTAAGATAGTTGTTATTAGATATAATTAAAGGGCTTGTTTTGAGATTCTCCCTCTTCAATGTACTTAAGCCAGATATAATAACAAGAAAAACACATATGACCAGATTACGGACATGCACAATTGCATTCACTGCTTCACCACAAACCAATATTTACATCAGTAACTTTTGACGTTTATCTGACAGGTAAACAAACGTAAATTTTTAAAATTAACTGCAGTGCACGTAATGGAAAAATACAGATCTGGAAAATGCATTATTACTAGTACTAATACTTTCGGAATTTAATATGAAAAACCACCCAGCAATCCTCATCAAAACAATGATAGCAAAATCTCACACCCTGCCATCTTTAAAATATACTAAACTTCTAAATTCTAAATTCATCAACAATTAAATTCGATTGAAAGGTAAAACCAATGTAGAGAGTTAGAGACATGCTAACCTGCTCCACCAATGCCCCCACTCTTCCTAGAGACAACCCGCTTTCCTTGGTGAGAACAGCGCTTCCAACTTTAACCACAATTCTTTTGGCAGAAGAAATTTGACTTCTGGAATTAATGCGAGGTGCGAAGTCATGACCATGAGAGCCTCCAGCAGAGTCTTTTCGGTAGACGTAATCCCACCTGCTTGACGTAGTGCTCAAGGGTCGACATGAAGTCTAAAAATGCACATTAATAATAATATATGATTTGTACTTTAAGGAACTACAATGATGACTGGAAATGATGTCTTTAATAATGATGTCTTAACTTTTAATAAAAGTGTGTCAAATATGTATGTTATCTTACTGAAGGGCCTCTTGAGGATAAACTTCGAGCTGAATGAGTTCTTGTAACCCAGACGAAATAACGAGGTACGAAGGGAAGAACTTTTCTGAAATTCATTTTGCTTGACTTTGCTTAATCTGTGAGTAATTGACAGCAAAATTATTAGCACGTCACTGCCAATTATCTTTAATGGAAGAGAGCGAATATCTAACACCACGGTAACACTAATACTGCAAAGTCTAGTGTTCCCTTTGAGAGCGGAATGGAAACTACGGGACAAGAAGCTTCATAGCCTATATTAGTGCCACAAATAGAATCTGATATTTCTGACCTTTAGCCATGCAGCTGCAAAAGTCGCCAGCACTCCAGGGGTTAATAAGTCACTTATATCCTACACTAGATATTTCTGGCATACGTCGTGCGTTGACCTAACACTAAACTGTGATGTATAAGTAGAATCCTTGTTTGTACTTTGTACTTTTCTATTCCATACATCTATTTTTGATATTAATGCTTGTAAATAAATACTGAGGAGTTTGGCGTACAATATGAAAGTATAACATGTGTGCTGTATGTAGGACAGTTCAGCGTAGGTCACCGTGCGGCGTATAAGCTAGAAATATCTTCTTTTATAAGGATATACAACTATGTTTTATTCACCCCTGGAGTGATGATGGCGATTTTACCAACTGCATTGCCAAAGGTCATAAATGTCAGATTCTATTGGTACCACTAGTAAAGGCTATGAGGACTGTTAAGCCGTAGTTTCAATTCCGCTCTCAAAGGAAACACTAAACTTTCAAGTACGTATTAATAATATTTTTGTGGAGTTAAAATTTTCATCCTAATTTGAAATAGTAGTGACAAATCATAATAGCATTGTGACAACATTAAAACACCACTTACAATGAATTTTAATAGGTTATCATTCCCTCTTGTGTCATATTCTCGGCTTTTAATCCGACGATCTCAGTCTACCTCTTCAACTTCAGCGGGACTAAGTTTGGTAAGTAAAACCAAATAAATTATATGGATCAATTATTATGTAATCGCAAGCCAGATGAAAAAAGAAATTTCACCGGCTATTGAGCGTGTACGTTAAAATTATTATTTTGACAAGTATAGACCTTGCGCCAAAAATTGACTGCTACATCATCAAAGCTAGACCATGTGCTCAGGAAAGCGGGAAACTTTTTTGGTCAAGGGTCACCACCGCTCATTACTTCTAGAAGCCAAATCTCTTCCGCGCGAAGAATCGTTGTCAAAGTGGGAAGCAGTATTGTTACCCGGGAGAATAACTATGGGTTGGCGCTCGTCAGAATGGCTTCTTTAGTGGAACAGGTAAGTTGCGTTATTTTGCAAGGACGCTCTTTCTTTAACCTCAACCGTTACCTTACCAGTTTTTGTGCAAATTCACAGGTAGCAGCACTGCAAACTAGTGGGCGCAAAATAGTTATCGTCTCCAGTGGCGCGGTTGCTTGTGGTCAGCAGGAGCTTGGACAGAAACTTGTGATGTCAATGTCCACGAGGCCGGGTGAAGTTAAGGTGAGTACGAATACTGTGTTGTTTACCCGACTGTGCAAATATTATTTCGGATAGATGACTAAAGATGAATAAAACTCTTTCGGAATTCAGAGCAATACAGCTAGTTTGAACCCGCGAATGATTGCCATTGCTGCTGCAGTGGGACAGAATCGAATGATGTCGCTGTATGAGGCCATGTTTGCTCACTATGGTGTTAAAATTGGACAGGTACAAGGATTCATTGACTACTGTAATAATTATTATTATGTACATGGACATAAATTGCAAAATGTACATTTATTTTTCTAGGTACTTGTAACGAAAGATGCATTTACGAATGACTACAGCAGGAAGAATTTATACCAGACTATGTCGGAGCTGTTAGCACTGAATGTTGTTCCTATTGTTAACACAAATGACGCTATATCAGAATGTGCAACAAATGATGCCATCGATGGCGATTTGGTAAGATTTCTAAATGATTCTAAAATTCGTATACTATTTCTATAATCTACTGCCTACATATTTCTGCTAACCAATGTTATGTCATATATACATACATATATATCTATATTTAACTCATGGAATTTTCAAAAAATTTAATTTCCTTTATCTTCCATCTTCAACCAACAACTCTATTCTTCCTTTGCAAATATAAGGTCGATGCTTTCACATTTGTTTCAGGCGTTTGCTGCAAGTGACAATGACAGCTTGGCTGCAATTTTAGCAAAGGAGGTTCATGCCGAACTGATGGTCATGATGTCACTTCAGGATGGGCTTTTTACAGGCCCGCCAGACCTAGAGGGCTCTACATTGTTACGTTCTTACTACCCCGACCTCATGCAAGGCGAAGTACAATATGGAGAAAAACTAACACCTGGCTGCACTGGTATGGAGTCAAAGGTAAATGCACAGTTTTAAATCACATGCATACTTTCGGTTGGCACCTCACATGTACCTGCAACAGTTATTTGTGTTACATTTGTTGATTTCAATAATAACACACAGTCTTACATACCAAACCGGTTGGGAAGTATTTTAGAATTCCCCGAGAGTATTTTAGTCTCCTTATTCATTTTGCAGCTGAAATGTTGACAATAAAAATAGGTGTGTATTTGTTATCAGTACATTTCCAGACTCCTATAGTGAAACTGGAATTATAACCACGTACTTTTCCACTTTTTGTACTGGTTCCGTATGTGGTGTAGACTTGATTATTGTAGTCTTTTAGAAAGTATGTAATCCTCTTTTATGTACTGTTTAGAAATTCCTTAAAACTACCGCATACCTCTAGCTATTTCCAGATTAGGTGAGGTTAAAGTACAATGGTTTCTATTTTTGAACATGAAAGTAGCCACTCCAGAACTAAAGCAGCTTATACTTACATGTACATAATTACTACATAAAGGTGTGTGCCCACCCACAACAACAATTTACCATTAATTTTTTGTTAACTTCAAGCATAAACAGCAAATATCGTTCACACACCGAATTGCTGACAACGTGCGCTTTATACTTCTTTCATTCTAGACTCTCAAATTGTTTACTTGTCAATCATAATAATGTTAACATGTTTTCTAATTTTAGGTGGTAGCCGCCACGTGGGCTCTAAATAACGGAATCGCTACCGTCATCTGCAATGGGTCTAGAGAAGGTATGTAAATGAAGTAGAATGGGCTTTTTACATACGTGGAATGAATGAGTTGAGGACCTAAAGTTGTTTAATTTTAACCAGGCACCCTTAACGCGGTCATTGAGGGAAAGGAAATCGGAACTTTGATTACAACTCCTGCTCAGGATTTAAAATCTCAGCAGAGCATCCCAGAATAAACTTTTAACCTTCCTTGCTGTAAGAAAAAACATCATGACTGGGAAAAAATTATAAATAACATTAATATTGAAGCAATTGATCCAGGGAATATTGTGGAAAGGAAAATTACGCAACATGAAGAAATCTCTTCAATCAATATCTACAAAGAAGCTACATGATCTCCATGTCTCGAATTCGAACTAATCCATATATACATACATGGAAATAACCATTATTATTTTATGCAATTTTTATATGCAATTTATTAATTCCATATTAATCGCCGTAAACAAGTAATAAGGAAGGCTCTCATCTATGTTTATTGGGTATTTGCTTATGTTGCTTTTATACCTGTTGTGTTTTTCCAATGGAAAACCTAGTAAATTATCATTTCCCAGATATCTTGCTAATGTTTATGAAACTCTCCTCTGTTGAATAAATGAACGAAAAAAATCATTTCCATTCAAATATTTTCATCTATAGATAAATATAGCTATTTGATTCATTGGTGCGTGCATGTTTTTTGTTCATTTCAGTAAATTTGTGTCAACAAGCGGCTGACAGTTGAATATATACAATATATACCTATACTTATATATAATGTAGTGTCTATTGGATCCTTGATATCATATTAATTAGTATGTACTAAGATTCGCTTGACTGTCAGCTTCAAATTTAAAAAAAACGAAGATGAGGGGTTTCAATGCTTTCATGTTGAGCATGACACACTCACGTTATAAACTATTGATCAAAAATCAATCACGAACTTTGACTTATCATCCATTTCAAGAAAAACTAACTTGCAATAAATTTCCTTCCAATATTACATATAAGCACTAGTTTAATTTTATTCATTCTCCTTCTTTGAGTGTATGTATTTGCTTCTGTATAGCTTTTTTATTTTCGAGAATATTAAGTGGTAGTACCATTTAAGACTGGGGTACTCAGCTCAGAGGTTATAACGACCTGCAGCCATAATTTCATACATTCCAAATTCGATGTTCACCACTATTGAACGCAGGCTGAAATATTTGCGTATGATGCTGTTGAATTGGAATAATTAATATTAGATATCTACATGAGGAACTGCAGAGGAGTAAAAGTTATCTTAAATGTTTAATTTATTATAAACTAGTATAAAGTCCTGTCAAAGACAGGGTGATAAGAAATAACAATTCTAGTGGTACTGTAATCGTTCTAGGTAGGTATAGGTACATATAGATACATATATCGCTGTCACAGTAAGATTTAATTTGAACGAAATTAAACACAATCAAAATATTCCTCAAAACATTGACATATAAAAGCAATATAACGGACCATGTACAATATCTACGTGAAATGGTATTGCAATATTTAAATCTTGTGAGGTATGTAAAGGGTGGGATCAATTAACAATTGAACGAAAGGATCATACTTTCTTCCTAACTTGCAAGACTCGTAAAAACATACATACACAGTTTATATGTACAATACACATACCATATTATCAAATGCGGAACATATGAATGGTCGACAACGGAGGGGTAGTGCATAAAGGTTACATAAACTTATAAAGAAAGGTCTAACTAATTTTTCCATCATCCCTGTATACATTTTGTTTAATGTCGTAGTTTCAGCAACTTTAAAAGTAATATAAATAAGTGGCATATACTTTTGAATGTCATAATTGCTTAATGAAATATACACGGTCTTGGAAATGGCATGTACACATGAGTAACATATGCGTAAGGTATGCAGTTGGACCTGGGTTAAATGTTCGGTGACCCGGAGGTCAAATCGCTGAAGCAAGGGTAATGAAACTTTCGTATGCCGTCTACACATGATTACCTTTAAATTGACACCAACATTATTAAATTTGGTTAAGCGGTTTAGGAGGAGGTAGGGATCGCAGAGTCGTGACATACATGTAAAAATATTAATATATGTAAATAGTATGGATTAGTGGGATATCATCTGCTTAACTATTATTATAAATTAGTGTAGTATTATGTGCATAACAACTGTAAACAAATGTACACGTGAAGCAAAGAAGATATAGGTGCTTCAAAACTACACTTGATTACTTTGACTGAATGATTACTGAATAATGAAGTACTTATTAGCACCTCGATAGCCATAATTGTATAATTTGGCAAATACCGTTCTTATTTCATTCAATAGCATAAAAGCATTATAAATTTATCTACATGTACTTATGTATACTAGACTAATGTTTAATAAACGGTGGAAAAAGTAATAACAAGTTTAATATTAATACATCACTGTAATTAGATTTGTTGCAATTTTTTTCATTCGTTTTCTCCTAACCGCGTTTGTTGACAGAGACGAAAGCTTCAACCCGAGTAGCTCCTTCAGGGTTTTTTGCACAGCAGATGTATTTGCCTTGTCGGCGAGCTGTCACTCCTATTATCTGGATCCAACTTGTCGTCATCATTTGTTCTGGGCCGCCACGGTTGACAACCACAATGGAAGAATCATCGCCTAATTTGTGAATGTATATAAAATTAATTATTCCTTGCCCTTTTCTTGTTTGTCCGACTTTTCAATAAGGAAAAGATGCGTTATATGTAGTGAGGGAAAGTACTAAATTCTCATTTTTGCTATTCAAACCAACTTCAAGTTTAGTGAAGCTAAAAACTTGTGAGCTTTCCTAAACTAAATTTTCGCAGAATTATTGTCCAGAATATCAAAATGGGAATAGAATTGCTTCTATATCCTACAATTTAGTGCAGTATAACTTGAATAAGCGTATAACCTGGAAGGACAGTCGCTTGGCTTGATGCCCCATCAGCTATGAATTCCCAATGAACCACAGGGGCTGGAAAACCCCGGACTTCGCAACTCAGCGCAACTTCACCACCAACAGCTGAGGACGCATTTTCCACAGGAGTGGGGATCCATGGTGCTAAGAATAAGCAACACGGATATTATGCTATAGTAGAATGTATTTGCAGCAATTATCTTGGTAGAATGGTAACATTTTACCTTTTACCTACTTTCACATATTTTCTGTCTGAAATTTTTGCAAAACTATTTTACTAAAAGCAAGTGCAATAGACAAAATGGGTGGTCTGCCTGTGGACAACTATAAGCGAAACCCAAAATTTGTATTATTACCTGAAACGCAAGGTGACCATGATGCAACTACCAAATCAGCTTTAGAACTGGCCGCTTCACGTAATTTGCATTCACTGTTGTATGTCCGGTTATCACTCCCACACACAATGCGCTTGTCACGGCATTCACAGAGAGCTTCTGGGGTATCCTGTATACAACAGTAGAGAGACGCGATTGAACACACATGCATTAACTAGATAATTCAAGGTAAGTTACATAATAGCAGGGATAATTAAATACTAATAGAATTAAATACGAGAAAATGGAGTAAACATACATACAACATATACATTAAAGCCGTTACCATAATATTTTAATTAGTACAATCATTATTTCGTCCTTACAAATAGCTCTAAATCGCTCCTCAATTTACAGGTTAATCCTGGACCACAAATGCCAATATCAGGGTTGTAAGGTAAATTAAGAACTCGATCATTGCATCTATTCCCCTCACCTGCCCCACATACCATACAACAGTTACAACGATCTAACACCTGAAAGAAATAAAGACAACCCGCGATAAAATTGACAATACGATGCTAAAGACTCAATTAAAACCTCAGGGTATACCGGAGTATACATAAACCGAAACTTTAATATGCAGGTAAATATACTGCACTGCCTTTATACATATATATATATAATATCAATTACTTACTAAGCCTGTCGGACAGGTAGTTAAATCAGGTGTGACGCAGTCCTCCTTGAAACATTCATCGTCACATTCATATAATGAAGTAGAGGCCTGGGAATTGGTCCGTAGTGACGGATCTCGACTGCGAAATTTGCTTTTAATTATTTTTGTTGTCACTATTCTATCTTCACTGGATTGATCGTCGTCTGTCGTATCAATAGCATTTACGACCTCTGGGTTGTCCTCTATTAATGAAAGAATTGTCGTGGTCTCCGGGGCATCGTCGTCAACGGTGGTTTCAGTAATTTCTTCCGCGGCAGCGGAAGTAACCTCAACTGGAGCTGGTGTTGAAGGTGCAACCGTAGTCGTAACTTTCTTTTTTCGCACAGCTGTCACTTTTGAACGGGTTTTAGACCGCTGACCGACTACAGCGTCATCATTAATGAGGGCAATAACAACCAAGAGAAGAAGAATTGAAGTTAACTTCGCCATGGTAAATGATGGGATGGGCTGAGTATAGAAAGTAGCACTGTTCTATATACCGTCTGAGTTTAATTTCCGCCTGATTCCAACTACTTTTGATATCTGTATGTTTAAGAGCATAAATGTAAATAATACCGAATCTTTCAGAAGTTCTTCGAATCAGTTCACCGTTCGTATCAATTTGCACATGGAAGACTACTGATGTGCTCTCATCTATTTCTTTCTACCCACATGAATCCCTTTAAGGAGTTCAAAAGCCAGTTCATTGCCCGAATGCGAAGCCTTATCAAACGGCTAATCCTACTTTTTTGAATTAAGAACAGTGATAAGGTTTGTACTGCAAATCTAACTATACATATATATATATAAGAAGGATTGAAAACTTTGCATGGTTTTGAAATGAATCCATCAATATTGGGTCAAAATATTATTTTCACAACAAACATCTTAGTTGCGTCATAGTTTAAACTTACTGATATACATATATAACATCACGCCTTTTTGGAACTAAAGGTGTTATGTAAAGTGCTAGAACATTTTATACTTTGGGACACGTACGGAACACACCAGATTTTTCCGGAGTAACTTTATATTGTTTCGTTATCGCAAGGGATTGAACAAATCATTCAAAAGCGACGTATCTCTGAAACTTTGATGTACATGAGTTCAGTTTAGCCTTTATCTTAAGCCACACTGGATTTCGCAGCGTCTTCAAGTAGTAATGGAAAAATCCACTATTTATTAGACACACATTACATCTTTAAGCTAGTTGTGCGGAAACTGCTTCAACTAGGCACATATATTATATACATACGTACGTTCCATGTAGACTAGTTTCTTGATAATAACAGTGATGAACACGTGAAAGAATATTTTTTATGTAAAGCCAATAATACAAAAAAGTAAAGATAATGCTATAGCAAGGTCCAACAGCAGGCGAGATAGTTAGTGACAGTTATGACTAATGCTATTAAAGAATAAAGTACAATTCAAGGTTTAAGGCCACAATATTTTACTAAATTCAATGAATTCGTGGCATCTACCACATAATTAACTTAAAATTGATACTTAACATTACAATTTCTTAGCAACTAAATCTGATTTGTAAAGATAACAACACTTTTTTATTAAATAGCATAATTTCCACAACCATGTAATTTTCTATTCATTTGAAAAATAAACAGTAATACTAACCCATGTAAATAATCACATAAACATTGCACACTACACAAAGTTAGTGAAACAGTAAATTATGGTTGGCCGAATTAATTAGGGTACGCATACATCATAAATGTAGAATCATACATGATAACGTTTGAGATAATTAGAAAGTCTGTCGATTCTTAAATGAGATATACACAAAATGTTGTTCTTGACTGAAATAGGGCGGTTGGATGGAGGTCCTTAAATCGTTGTATTTAAACGAGTTTCTTGGCTTCGAAGAAGGACTTCAAATGTCTCATCTGCCAGTATCCCATAGCAAGTAAAACAGAGGTTTGAGCAAGCGACCACCACAGTACACGGGCATTGGTACTCTCACTAGTTTGCCGGAACCGTTCCTCCCGATACTATGATACAAAAAAAAATGTTTTATTGATTTATTACGCATGTGTACATACAGACAGTCTTATTATTATACAACATTTTATCATTACGACTGCTTTCTTCTTTAATGCGTTAGTTTCTTAAGGACCACTATTTATTTAAAATTAGTTATTATAAATATAATTTGCGTCTTTCGCTGCAAAATTAACGGTCATATTCCACTAAGATATTTACAATTTCATTCAGTCCTATAGTGCTGTCCGCAGATAAGCAAGTAACTTTTATCTGCTCTGAGCAGTTCTTGGGTCTTTCAGGGGTCACAAACTTATCATACAAGTGATATGAACAACTACTACAGCTGACTAGCAAATAATCTAAAGATGTGAAATTTTCCATTCATCATTCCCTATAAATGACTGTTGAAATTTCTGAAACTTACACAGACTTGTGCAGAATCTTGAGGACATCTAATTGCACACAGTTAAATTATCACCATAATCTGCCCTCACAAATGTGGCGCTTAACTACTTCAGAGAAAAGTCATGGTTGATAAGCAATTTTAAATAACAAGGAGCGCGTTACAGGATTGACTCGTAGAAAGACCTCGTGTGGCTACTACTTCGATGCGCTCCGCATTTTCTGTTACAAATTCTTCCATAGAACAAGGTGGCGAAGGTGTTAAAAACATATTCTTCCACGTACAATTGTTATAAAACTACGTCGCTCTAAATTGATTGTTTTAATCTGTACCGCAATATTGTTAGTGTAATATTACTGTTACTACAATTAACTACACAACACAAGTTTACTACTTACTCGCTGGTAATTCTGTTCCTTGGTGATCTGATCTACTTGATCAAGAAGCTGTCTGATGCGGAGCTGCAATTCAGTCAATTTTTCCTTTCGAGCAACATTAGCATAGTCTATAGTGTGTTCTCCAACTTGAATATCCAAATGTACTCGCTGCAAAAATAACACATTTCAAAATTTAATTCCCCTTCTCCAAAAACACAGCAGACACTCCTCATGTGTATCATCAACCGCAATAAATTGTACTCCACTCCATGAATATTCTCACAACTGAAAATAACATTCATATATTAACTCACCAATTGAGAGCCGGCAAACCATTTCGTGGAGTTGGAATAAAGGCAAATTACATGTTCACCCGGAGAGTGTGATGTAAAGGTAAATCTACCTTCAGTACTGTACACCTTGGACAGCACAGTTTTATCTTCCGGGTCTCTCACTTCAACGTGCATGCCAATATTCGGATTAGATGCAATGTAGCCCCCGGTCTTCGGGTCATGAAGTTCGACTTTGTAAATTCCTACAAATTAAAAAACAATTATGTACATGTCGACAAAATTATTATTATATCAAACGTTCCACTTAACGATTCTCAGTTTTATTACATATTATTAAAAGCATTTAAAGAACTTAATTTCGTTACTTATTGATTATTATTTTATACATACATCCCATTATCCCATACCATATTGACCATATTACGTAATAACACGAATTTATTAAAATTTATTACCCGTAACAGTCGTATCATCTGGGATTTCTTCAATGAAGCATTTCCGTTCGGTTTCTCCAATGTGGAAATATAAGCCCTGAACCGTTGTAAAATAAATAATGACTACCAAACCCAACAATGTTCTAGACGGATTCATTTTTTATTTATTTAATTTGTTTTACATTTATATATTTCTAAAGAGAAAAACGATAAAATATTAAACTTGACAGCTGACTTGACACGTAAATTCGACAAATTCATTCAAAATATTAAAGCCAAAGCCCTTTATAATATTAAGCTTAAGCTTAACTTAAGCATTAATAAGCTGCAATAGGGAAAGGTTACAGATTAAAAACTCCCGCCACTTTCCCTGCAACACTTGCACACACATCATCACTTGATATTCCGCTTTTTTAAATTCTTAGTACGTGTTAAAAGTCACGTGACAAGCGCGCGGGAGGTTTGAAATTCGAAATCCTGAAATAAGTAAAAGTAAAAAAAAATGCTACCATAAGTTTTGTTTTTGCGTGCAAATCAAACAGGTGTTAATAACTTTTAAATCCAAAAATAAAAATAACCACAATTACCACAAATAATTCACAATTCTATAAGTTTAATACACTTTTTTAAAATTATAATTTAATAATAATAATTTCATTAAATATTTGACAGATATTTTATTTAAATATTTCAAAGCTAAGAGTTGAAATAATAATTAGTGCGTTTGTTGTTATTATTAAAGTAATTACAATCATTGTTCTACAATATTATTAAATTTTGTGCAGGAGTCGACGTAATTATTAATTAATTACAATTTGTATTATTATCAATTAATTATCCGCATTTCTGTAGTCATAAATTTAGGGATTTCATCACAATTTTGTAACGACAGTATTTTATAATTTAGGAAATTAACGACAATTGACTAGCAGTTTTGTCTTATTTGTATAAGTGCTGCAACAAATAATATTTACAAAGTCAAAAAGAATTAAAAACTAACAAATACTTGTCATGGAAGATTTCGTATTATATTTTGTGATAGCAGGCGTTATTGGCCTGATAACAGTCGCCCTTACATTTCTTTTGAATAAACCTAAGAAACCGGATGGGGGAGAGCAAAGGAGAGTGCCCGAGAATGCTAATCAAAACCAACGGGTAGTTGGTAGGAGAGTCGGAGGAAACAGACCGCGGCATCGCCCGAGACCCGGTAATTCTTTCTTGTCCATAAAGTACTAGTACAAGTACAGTTCTGAGTATTGGAGAGCACTTGACAATGACTTGATCTTATAACAATAATGTAATTATAGGGTTTTAGAATTCATCTGGAACTTGATTTTAAACTGGATTTCGAATTTATTAAAGTATGTTTTTACAATTATTTGTTTCAGTTGACTCAGATGAAGAACAAGATGCTGGAAATGGGCCTGCACAAGGTGATGATTCGGATGGGGAATTGGAAGCTCAGCTCAATGATCCCAAACTTGGGGCAAAGAAGCGTGAAAAGATTAGACAGAAAGCTGAAAAGAAGCACCAACGAGAAGTGAGTTCTTGGATTTTGTATGAGTGTTTATTTGATTTTGTATTGGTTTAGTTCAATGTTTATTATGATTAATTGGTATGTATCCATTGAGTGTTTGATTTTGTATTAGTAGTTTGGTTATTATAACTTTATAACATATAATAAATTTATCTTTCAGGCAGAAGAAAGATCACGGGAAGAGAAAAAGGCTAGGGAATTAAAGAAAGAAGAGGAACGGAGAAAGTGAGTGTACTTCATGGAGCATATTTTTATGTTATTGTTATGTCATATTGCAAAAGTGTATTTAAAAAAAATTATATTTTGTAAATGTACTGAACTGTGTATTAAATTATAGGGAAGAGGAACACGAGGCTGAACTGGAACGACAAAAGTTGGAGGAGGAAAAGCGATTGCGGGAAGAGCAAGCTCAAAGAGACCTGGAAGAATACAACAAAATGAAGATGATGTTCACAGTTGAAGGAGAAGGATGTGATGTTGCCGACGCGGACGAGGAAGAAAATCTTCTGGAGAAGTTTGTTAATCACATAAAAGTATGTACACATTCCTTATTGTTTTTTATTTATTAAGTTTAAATTCTATAAATTTTAGTTTTGTTCTTGAAATTGAAACCTGCACACTACTAAGTAAATAACTTGGTTATTACTTCAGGTATTCGAATCTGATAAACGTTTTGAGTAGGTAAAGTTAATGTTGGGAGTTGGTAGTTGGTATATACTTCAATTTTTTACGATTGCCTTCAAAATTCAAATTCAATTGATGTTTTGTATTTCAGACAAAGAAGGTGATTTTATTCGAAGAACTAGCAACCCAGTTTGGTCTAAAGGTTCCCGAAGCAATTGATCGTGTGACGCAGTTAGTGGCGAATGAGCGTATCACAGGTATGAAAACTCATCACCTATAGCTTCAAAATTAAACCTTACGAGTTTAATTTCGAAACTATGTTAATGTTTTATTAAATAAGCAACAACTTAAATTATTTCTACACGGAAGTCAACAACATCCTACACAATGCTTTTTAATTATTTTCAGGAGTAATGGACGACAGAGGGAAATTTATTTGCATTTCCGAAGAGGAGTTACGAAACTTTGCAAAGTTTATCAAACAACGTGGGAGAGTGTCCATTGCTGAGATAGTAGAAAACTCAACTTCCATCATCAAAATCACACAAGATCAGCCTGTGACTGTGAATTAATCATTACGGTCCTACCTCCACTAATATTGTGTGTGTGTATGTATGTGTGGAAATGTTTAATAAATAAATATGCGCGCACGTTGCGTCAAATCGCTAGTCCCGTTGGTGGTCTCCGAGATATCTTTGTCTCCAACTACTTCAATAAATTACGTAATATTTAAGTATCGTCCCATCCCAAATGGACGGAAAGTGGCAAGAGAGAGGGACAATCTGACAAATATACTACTACTATATAGTAGTCGTATACTAATCGTGCGTAGTTTTTCACTATACGAAAAACTTTCATCAACTTATTTGATCCTAAAATATACTTTAAAAAATTAAATGTATTCCGAACCGATTCGGAGAGATAACATGCATAAATGATAAGTATCGAGCATCGTCGCTTGTTCAAGCAGACATGTTCCGAATACAAACTTTCTGCTCTGTTGGTTAGTCGCTCCGCACCTCACCACTCCACTCATTCTCACATATTCTCAGAATCTCAAATCTCAACTGATTCAACAACAAGAAGTGTCCATAAGTTTTGCAGTATGAAGTTTCTGTATACTTCTGGGCTGGTGTCGAAGTCAAACGAAATACGAAACACACAACACAACAGTATAGCAGTAGCAGCGATTTAAAGCCTTAAAGGACAGGATTGCCTCAAAGGAGAAAGAGCGTGAACGTGAACAGCAAGCTTTCGAGAGAGTTGTGTAGGAATCCTTGATTTTTGTAAGTTGCAGCTCCATTCTCTGGAATCTCACAGTCGTGTTGTGAAGTTGTGACTGGTACGGGCAACAATTTTGACATTTCGGACGACGACGGTTCTTATTCAGTTATATCATTTTGGAATAGTAATTTTTATTAGTAATTATTTAAGTTGTAACCATTATTGCATTATTTATTTTATCAAATTCTAAAAGCCTTTTTCTTTTAAGCTAACCATATTGCTTATCATCTTTTTTTGGGGGTGTTATTTAAATGGAAGATCAGGAATCAGGAAATAGATCATCAGGGAATCCGGAAATTATTAGAGCATTGTTATTAGTATAGTGTTTATTTTATTTTTGGATGATTAAATTTTTTTTTTATTTACCAAAAATAATTTTCGACGATTTAACAAAACAATAGTATTTCTTATTTAGCTCATTATTTATTGTTAGCTAATCATTCTATAGTAATAATAATAATTATTATTGTAAGTTTCGTTGTGCCTGAAAAAATCCATGATCATATAATAATATGAATTTTTAAAGTTGATTCAAAATTATTACGACAATCTTCCGTGCAAAAAGTACCTTTTACCAGCCTTAACTTGGTATATTTTTAGATTAATTTTACAAAAAATTTCACAAAAATTAATTGTAATCATCTGAGCCAAAGTTTCGAATTCTTCCGACTGCACTTCCGACTCCGACCTTTTATTGAGCTTCAACTTCTGAAATTCCTTTTATTCTGCATTTTAATCAACTTGAATACGTGATAAAGGTGAGGAATTTATGATGTTTTCATTAAGTTTAGTATTTCTTAATTAATTTGGAAATTCCTTCCTTAATTTCGTATATTTCGTAATTAATTTGGAAATTCTTTCCTTAATTTCGTATATTTCTTAACTAATTTGGACATTCCTTCATTAAGTTAAATATTTCTTAATTTATTTGAGCATTCTTTTATTAAGTTAAGTATTTCTAAATTAATTCCTGAACATTTCTTCATTAATTATGAAGGAATCGCATCTCTTAATTAATTATTCTTGACTTCTTGATTATTATTTTTACGAATTAATGGCATTACTGCAATATAAAGTCTTCAAGTTAGTCTGATTGTGTTGGCAATTTTGATTTAGGAAATTAATTTTTTATTTAAATTAAATGTATTATGTAAAAATATTAAATTAAAGCTGGGGTATTTAGCAATACAATTAATTACAAACATATATTATGTATTATTTTATTAACATTGCGATAAATTTGCATTTGTTACCTCGGACACATTTTATGCATTTTAGGCTTTAATTAGTATGTATAATGTATATATACAGTGTAGGTTTCATTATTTTTATAATATTGCATATAAACGTTTATTTTATAATAGAGTTGCATTTAAACGTTGAATAAAATTAAGTTTTTGCTGCCGAACAT
The DNA here is from genome assembly GCA_034696945.1 of Lipothrix lubbocki. NCBI lineage: Eukaryota > Metazoa > Arthropoda > Collembola > Symphypleona > Sminthuridae > Lipothrix > Lipothrix lubbocki. The sequence goes on along the minus strand of JAQGAK010000040.1, from coordinate 111,566 downwards.
GAACGTGCATGGTCATCGTCGTCGACACTTTCTATATTGACGAAAAAATAACTTGAACATAGATTCGATTCAATGTGTGCAACACTGAAACTGAATAAAGCTTGGGTTGGGAAAGCTTCAATTTACTCTGTGAATTTCGTGACTGCGAAATTCCAAAACATGTTACGACCTAAGTGGAGATGTAACATTCGAGGAATTCATATAGTTACGGTTACGTATATATATAGTAAATGTTTTGAAAATCTGTGGACGTTGTGTGGGGGTGTGTAAAATCGTTATTCGGATTTATACGTAGTTATTACACACGAGATGTTGCAATCCGGTACCGGGTTTTGCAGTCGAGCCATGCATAAGTGATCGATTCACATATATGTTCTCACTTATGAAATGAATCAGCGGACATGCACAGAAATGAAATGGATTTGTCGGAGCTTACGTCTCAAATTCCCTGCAGTGCCGAAATATTTTCTTGTGTCGAAAAAAGCAATTATTTGTGGCGTGCATGACCTTCCAGTTTCGAGATTTGTTCCGACCTGTAGCACAAACACTATAAAGTACATACCTCTAGTAATCCATTGTAATTTCTTACCTTCTTTGTGTATACCTTCTTACTATACCCTTGTGTTTCTTGCTAACTTTTTGCACCTCATTGCTACCTTTGTGTACATTTTTTCTACCTTGCTGTACTTTCTTGATCCTATTTGTATCTTCTTGTTACCTTTGTGTACTTTTTTTCTACCTTTGTTTAGTTTCCTGCTGTCTTTCTGTAGCTTCTTGCTACCTTTCTGTAGTTCCTTGCTATTTTTTTCATTTACATACTTGCTAGCTGTTTGTAGCTTCCCGTTACCTTCCTGTAGCTCCTTGCGACCTTTTTGTAGCTCCATGCTACCTTTCTGTAGCTACTTGCTACCTTTTTGTAGCTCTTTTCTACCCTTTTGTAGCTCTTTTCTACCCTTTTGTAGCTCTTTTCTACCTTGCTGTACTTTCGTGATTCTTTTTGTATCTTCTTGCTACCTTTGTTTAGTTTCCTGCTGTCTTTCTGTAGCTTCTTGCTACCTTTTTGTAGCTACTTGCTACCTTTTTGTAGCTACTTGCTACCTTTTTGTAGCTACTTGCTACCTTTCTGTAGCTCCTTGCTACCTTTTTGTAGCTCCTTGCTACCTTTTTGTAGCTCCTTGCTACCTTTTTGTAGCTCCTTGCTACATTTTTGTAGCTTCCTAATACCTTTTCGTACTTTGTTATACATTTTTGCTGTTTTTATTTTCACATATCATCGGCATCATGCTTGGGAAAATAGGTTAAAACTTGGTGTTTTGTCATGTATTTTATGTGCATGTTGATAAATCTGGCTCAAGTACGTAATTTGCAGTTGCAATATAAACACAAACTTGTGTTTTTTTAATTCACATTCACACTGTAGAGAATTCAAGGTTATTTCCATCTGTGTTAAAATTGTGCATATAAAAAGTGGGAGGGAAACGAATTATTGTATTAGAAGAGATCAGCGCGATAGGAAAAAGCTGCTGCATTGCTGGTATACATAGTTTGCCTACAAACTGCAGTAAATGATGCATAAAAATGAGATCTTGGCTAAAATCGTGTATTTACTGCATATTGGTTTTGGGATCAGATTCTCCTTTCTACAGATAAGATAATTATTTCTGTATGTGTAATGTCCATTATGTGAGGCTGTTGAAAGAGTAAATGTAAATTATGCAAGGAAGGCTCTTTCTGGTCTTCGGGGAGACAAATGCGACGAATCTTTGACTGTTTTTAGGTTGTTTCAAAACTTCAAAAGTGAAAGTGATTGCATTATTTATGTATGTATTTCACGTTTGTTGAGCAGGTGATCCATATATTTTAAATTCAGCGTATATCTTAGGTATATATTGTATGTATATCCTGAAGCTCAAAGGCTTAAGTGGAATTTGTGCTGTTCGGTGCCGTAAAATTGTATTTCAGAACGAAAGAAAATGTATGCAATTTGTTTATTTTTGTTGGCAGTTTTACTTTTTTGCTTTGCTTTAGTTCAAATCAGTTTTGCTGCGCTTGCATGACGAGGAAGCTGACAAGGAAGCAAACTTGATATACAGTGCATAATTTAATATAACTTGTAAGTGTAGCTTGTAACTGTATTAAGTGTCACTATATCATTGTCTGTATGTATATAATACAAATAAGTAAAATTGCTATAATAATAATTATAAGAATATAATAATGTAATACAGTAATAGTAATTAATATTACATTGTAATTTGTCATAAAGCCATTATCGTTTACTACAATATGTAATATCTGGTTAGCAAAGGTTCATTAGCAATTGTATGGGCTATAATATATTGTATAGCTAAATTTTTGTGTTTTTGTAATGCATAATACTATGAGGTAGCTGGTATATGAAGTATATTTATTTTTACAACTCACAAAATCTTTCCGCTATTTGTTTTCATACGTTTTTTATTTTCGAAATCGTTGTGTCATCATACTCGAAATCAGCAAATCTTTTTAAACATCGGGATCTTTGAAATCCAAGACGAAAATGGTTGTGGATATTGGCAGAAGGAGTAACAAATCCTTGAAGTCGAGCTTTATAATGTTATATTTCTGGGGGAGCTAACATATTCAAAACTTGCAAAAGGCACCGGTTGATGTATCTACGCATACAGAAAGAGAGCTGTAGCTACTTTGTCAAATATATTTCCAGCGACGCTTCCTTTGTTATTAAAAGAGAAACAATTAGATATCTTAATCGCGTAGAGCTTTCAATGCCCTCAATTAGTATTATTACCATCAATTTAATCATAGTATGAGTACGTGTTTAGAGCTGTAAAATATCTTACAGAGCTTCAAATTTAATACGATGATGTTTATTCTGAATATTGTGTTTCAGTATGAATTTGTTTTGGATTTATTTAGTCGGGACACGTCAACATACATATATTAAAAAGTCAAAGCCATATTAAAAACATCTTATTTGGAATTTCTTACCACAATACAATTATATTTTCTAAAATCGATGACGGTCCAATTTAGCCGTAGGCCCGAGTAATGATAAATACACACACAATGGTTACAAAATCGGCTTTAGTGGATAGTTATGGGTGAAATATGTATATAATAGACGTGAATCGATGACCAAGGTGTACGAAATTACTTAATACGATCTAATAAAATACATAATGATACCCTTGACTATCCTATATAACATAACGTATGTTATTATTAATATAGTAATTCAATGCTACATATGTGCGAATCATGGGAGAGAAGCCTATGTAAAGGTTAAACGAAATTATCTCGGTTATTACAGCTGTCGCCGGTAGTTTATTTCACGAAGTTTGAAGCCGCTGCCAGACTCTCCATTACTATAGTATAGCCCCTCGTAAGTAAATAGGAATCCCTGTTAGTGCAACATTTGTTAGTTTAGGAAATGGCTGAAAAAGTTAGCAAAGTGATAGTGTATAAAAGGGATAGTCGTCATGTATTTTGTAAACAGGAGAGGTTTGTGTAGTTGGGTAGCTAGTCCGGTTTTATTATACAAGAGAGTAGCCTGTATGCACAACTAAAGAACCGATGGTATGAACGGATTACTCAACTCTTTAATATCTAATCTAGAAGTAATAACGGTTTGACGGTGTAATCTCCTTGCTTACCAAATCGAGGATTAAGAACAAGCTTGGTCCGAAGAACAGATAGTAAAGTGTCCGTCTCTTTTTTAAAATAAAAGCCATCTATCATAAATAAACGTGAGCATGCTGTTGCTACCAATAATATCTCATTTTCCCCAGCGCAGCATATGCACGCATGTTCATCTGGCTCATATGAGAGCCTCGAATTTATCTGCTGAAGTCTTATTATCGTAGCTTACGAATATTGAAGCAATTGTACGGAATTCATGGTAATTCTAATAATGGAATTATAAACGAGGGCCTGTGATTGCTTCTCGCAGCTCAGTGATATTACTCCACGAATTGAACGAATGGACACTCAATAAAATTATACACCATGCAGGAATTAAATTATAGACTGTATTTCCAACCGCATTCTGTAGGTTTCAAAGTCTTTACCTTTCGCCAAATGCTACCTTGGCTGTCCTTTACACTTATATGGTCATCATTATGAAATCGTTTCTCAACCTGTCATGCCTTCCATGAAAATATACATACTCGAAAATCCTGTGGATTTAGATGCAGCACATGTAGTAACCAGCTCGGACGTCAATAGAACATTTAGTAGTTATGTCGAGTGCTCTCTTTTTTAGTGGCTGAGTGAACTCAAAATATTCCTAGCCTGATAATTAAGCAATATTGCATTCCCTGCCTTAACTCCACATCGCCTGGTTTACAATTTAAATTAAATAATGGCCGACTGAAAGTATTAGCAAGTATTTAAAAGTGAAATTACATTGAAATATCAAAATAAGGCACGCTTTTCAGTTGCTTCACGTATGCAATATACCTGGAAGTAACAACGCGCGTAATTGGCGTCTCCTTGAGTTTCTTACATATTACTGTGCAAGTAATGAATAGTGCCTGATCATATTTTTCTCGTTTGTTTGTATAGATACATACATATATGTCCTTAACATTGAAAGTTTCATCAAGTTAATAATAACTATTTATAAAAATCCGAAGGAAATCGAGGCTAATGGACATGACAGTGTACAGATAAATGAAGTTATTACATCTGTTACTATAGCTGTATAAAAGGCAAGTTTCCTTTAACTTTCCTGTCAGGTTTAAACCACATTATTCCTCGCTTCCTGGTTGTGGTATTCATTGCTGGTCCTATTCTTGTAATTCTTGTATGTAACCTTTAGATGATCACGTACGTGTTAGTTAATAGCTTATTACTTCTAATGTTAAGTCACTACGAACATCGGTTAATTAAAAAGGGACACAGTTAGAAACTACATGAATCCAAATTGCAAATGGTGTATATATGTAAAGGTAATTTTTTGTTTAATAATGTGAAAGCTGAAAGTTCCTCGCTTTCAAGTAACCTTTTTATAAAGGTAAGAAGGAACAATAAGGACTGAGATTATCATTACTTGTATAATTGTAATTATGATATATCGTTACACCCATTCACAGCTTCAGTGTCCTAATTCCATACAGTTTAAATACTATTGGGTCTACATTTTTATAGTTCCGCGGAGGGAGGAGCGGCTCTAGAGTTTATGTTAATAAAGGATAAATGTTTTGGAATGAAATCTAAAAATAGAACACAACTAAATAACAGCTTCCAATATCAGTATCAGATCAGGAGTAAATTAAATATGATAATAAGTTGTTGTTTAGCTAATTAGTTCTGGGGGTACGTATACAAGTTGTTTTGAACTTTATAATACCCTTTGTTATGTCCTCTACTTACTTTTAACATGTACTTAATAATGATTCATTCCTCCTTCTACATTTTTGTTTTAGATCTTGAAGTATGTATATTATAGTATAGGTATATTGTTTATAACATTTGCCAAAATCAAAGCGTAAATTGTTCATTTTATGACTACCAAGCTGTACATTTGCATAAACCATGTCGGAGAAGACGGGAGAACCGACGGTATGTAGTAACTTCCATGTATGTACTACATTTCTGCATTTGTTACGACTTACGACATAGGCTAATTTCCGTTCAAAGCGCGTCTTACCTGCGCTGCAGCGCAATATTGCTTCTGGAGAATTTCATTTCTTGCCTTGACACTTGGGAGCACGTCTCTTTAACTCAGCTTGTGATAACTTGTGTCAGAGCACTCCTGAAAGCGCTACCTTAAATTAGGATAGAAATGCTAAATATAATTATTGTAACATTTATTGTACATGTCTGTTCTGTATGTGTTTTCTGTGTGCTTCAAATTTAAAATTAGGTAGGTAGTACATATAGATACTTATAAGTTCAGAAATGAACGCGGTATGCCTCACCAACAATGTTTTGAAACCATCGCGTATATCTTTATTTTTGTAAATTTTACGGCGACTAATTTATTCAGCTAGTTGAAATCTGCATGCGAGGCCTGTTACTCATGTTGCTGTTGCATAAATACCAACAGTTTCAGTGATGGCTGTTATATTCAGAGTAAGAGTTTAAATCTCACAGACCTGTCTGGTTACGATGAATAGCAGCCGCTTCATCATCTGCTAATATGTTTTAACAATCATGGGATAATCTTTTACCATCGCTCTTTCATATATTTGCACGTCAGGGTTGATGCAATATTCGTGCTTCCTGTCGCCTTATTAACTTTGTTTCTCGTCACTTATCACATTCTTGAATACAGACTTTATTGGATAAAGGTCTGTTCCTCCTACGTCTGCCTCAACCGGGTCGGGGATTATCTATGTAAGGGCTGGTGGTGTGTGTTTACTCTTTTTAAAGCTTGTTACTACTTCCTACAACTCACAGCTAGACACATCCATGTGAGTTTGTTATTGTATTTTTGCTTTCTGGTTGGTGTGAATACCTACTTTTTAAATGAATCAGAACCACATAGTTCAATGCATTTTACAGGAATAAACTTGTGAATTTGTAAGTATGTTCAAGAATAAAATTTGGAATTTGTAAGCTAATTCAAGAATAATTCTCAATAAGCATAGGTTGAAGAATAATTCTCAATAGACATAGGTTGACGAATAATTCCTAAATAGTTTGGGCTCTGAATACAACTGTGCGTCAGAGCAAATTTAGTGAATTAATTGCATGGTGGGTATAATGGGGAATACATTATTCACAAAAGACTTTGTTATTACGCGTAGGAGTGAAACATGACACTGGCCAATTAGCTACATACTATAATAACAGTAATACAGACAATAGGCTTAGCTGTGTGAGTGTGCCTTGTGCTTACTTTCATTTTTAAGCTTGAAGTTGGGATTGTTACTGGAAAACAAGATCGTAAGTTTAGCTTATGGGTAGATTAAGCTCCTCCAAGTGGCATCCTTTCTGGTATCCGTATACTGTACTTTACCTGAGTGTATCTATCTATTATGCAGAGAAATACGCTCCTTTTGCATAATTGAAAATGTGTGGTGTCAATTGAGTATTGTCAATGTAGTACATCTCTGTATTCACAATACGAAATTCTCGTTGTCTGAAACTTACAAAGTCATTACTGCCCACGAAGTTTAACGCCCTGTATAATCTTTACAGATTTTTTTATTCCGAGTAATATCATGGCAACCGCAAACAAATTGGACGAAGTACAAGTTATCACAAGAGGTGACCATGACCCAGACCGAAGGAACCAGAGCAACCAGGAGAAACGAGCAGCACGAAGTAAGTGATACAGCGAGTTTGTCATTAGTACTTTGTCGTAAAGGAAGTTTAGATAATTAAAAGTCTGCCCATAACATAAACCTTTTATGTAGAAGTAGATATGCTTATGTAGTCATGTGTGTATAGACAGAGTTTCAGATTACATTTTTATCACTTCCGTCGCAGGTAGCGGACTTCAGATAATAATAATGGGTAGATATGTACGCTCATACTTGCAACGTTATTTAAACTTTTGTTGTTGTTTTCGACATGCCTGTCAATCTATTGACAGTTTTAATTTGACTTTGCAAGTGATTTCGTAAATAATTAGTCGGAAGATTTGGTTTTTAATTAAGGTCTTCTATGAGCTAGTAAACAACGAAAAACTTAATCATCTATAAGGTTCTTGTTCTTATACAATAGGGTTTCTTATAAGTCTCGTATAACTTGAAAAAATTCAGAATGTAGCAAATCTTGGTTAAGTTTATATTTTTTTATATGTATGTACATGTGATGTTTTGTCACAAATCAAATATGAGCATGTATATCTGTTTAAGGCAGTAGATATTAAAACCTGTAATCAGTAATGTAATAATGTGTGTATTTATTTAGACGAGCGTGTTGTTCGGGTGGTATTGTGAATTTCTAGATCAGTTTATACAAACAAATTAAGAAACTATAACGGAAAGATGTTTTGGTATTATTATCACTTACTTGTATACGTAAATTTTACCTATTTTTGATTGACGGTCTCATTAACAAATATTTTGATTGATATTTAATATTAATAATAATAATTAAATAATTATAAATAAGACAGTAAAATGGTTTGATTGATTTTTCCAATTTATAGATAGCCGTGTTCACTTTGGTGATTTTGAAGATGTGGATACTTCCTTATTCCCTGGTCTGGAAAATCAGCCCATACTTGTTGAGCCAGTTAAAGAAGAATTAAATAAAACTGTCTGTGCATATTTTGGCATTTTACAAGAGGCACATCGATACGAAGTGAAATTTGGAATTCCATTCGAAGAAATAAAAACATATGTAACGGCTCGCGATGAGAAATTACAAGTGATACAACAGCCAAGTAGTAGCCGACTCGTAAAAATAAGTTGGGAAGAATATGAAGGCATTGGTTTGATACTGCAGTTACTTATGGAATTGGAAATTCAGAACGGACTTAGTTTTGAAGATATCTTCGTTATTTCCTCCGAATCCATACAGGACCAGCCAAATCGTACCATTCATATTCGCGTTGCTGCTCAAGTACTTGGTAAGTTATAAACTTTAGTTCTAGTTATTAAATGGTGATGTGTTCTCTTAATCAGAATTATTAGATTTCTTTTCTGACAATTCTGGATAAGGATAGCGGAGGTGAAAATACACGGATAATATTCAATTTGTGCACGAGGTGTCACAATAATAATAAGTGATGATGGATGCTAACCAATTTAAGTAGAATTATACACATGTTCATACCCACCACCAGACATTAGATCATAATTATTATACCATTTGTTTATGTGCCTACAGAAATTGAAATAATATAAGTATATTATATATATGCATTTACAGGTATCAGCTCTACGCAATTTATGACTGGTAATTGTACACTAAAGGCCAAGTTTAGTAATGCTCTGTTAAGGAAACTATGGTGTTAAATGAACTATGTATATACTGCTTTTGGGCATATGAGTATGCATAACTGTAACACTAGGTCATAAATGTTATTTTCAAGGTTCAGGTTGAAAGTACAAATATAAATCCGTTTCAGTTTTTTACTACCTCAGATATATCGAATATTTGCAGAGGAAAAAGTTTACTTTTGACTCTATACCCGTGCATTTATATGAATGAAAAATCCATTTTAAGGGCAAGTCATCATTATTAACTGATTTTTCTTTCTTTACTTGACGCAAGACTAATGTATACGGAGTCGAAAAAAGATTTATCATCATAATTACGGCTCATTAAAAAGAATCATGCGATGTGGTGAAAGTTTTGTATACTGTGTACATACAACTATAGCATATTTGTACGTATGAAATGAATCTATATGTACGCATCTATGTACTATGGGTAGTAACTAGTAGAAAAAAGTAATATTAGGAGATGATAGATGTTGAACATCAAGGGTAAGAACTAGGAAGAAAATCGCCCGTTTAGCATGGCCGAGTTTTTTTTTGTAAGTTTCTAAGTGTGAAGTCGGAAATTAGGGTACCAGTGGGAACAAAAGTTTAATGAATATACAATGCGGACGAATATACATGCATACCTACGTATCCATTTGTAGTGAGGTGCATTTAGTAATCTATATGATATATGTATAATAATGAAATAATGATGTAATATTATGCTCATCTAGAGTAATGTACGTAAAAGAATTGTGTGATATATAACGTGAATCTTGTGTAAACTTACGAATAAAATGATGCTAGAATTCTTTCAGGAAATTCGTAGTTAGACATTTGATCTTTTGTGTTCAAATTTTCTATATTATTAGTTAGGGAAAATATATATTTAATATAATAATTATGTGCTTTTCACTTTACATAACAATTCTTCATCGAGATTACGTAAGGGTCAAAGCTTCTAATTACTTACTATACTACATACGCATAGAAGACCTTGCAGATCAGTGTACGTTGCTTATGCTCTGCACTATAATATGAATATGAGTCCATGAAATAAGAGGTTAGCCTCGTTCATCATCAAGAGTCCCATCACATTCTTCCGTGTATAATCACCAGGTAATTTGTAAACGTCGTTTTGAGTGAGTGGAATGGAATTTCCGATTTACAAAGGAGTCTCAAGACCGCAACTTTGCATCTGCCATAGTTGTGTCTGTATGTAGTTGCTTATATGCCTACTAAAGTGTGATATTTGATCTATCGCATCTACATGTAGATGGACTACCTCGATAAATCAAATAAAACACTATACGATACTATTCAAACGTAAATTGTTGCGAGCAATACTTTGTATATGCCGAGGGGGCAAAACAATAAAATATTCCGTCATCGGCGTCATCAACGACAATAGACGATTTCACTGCGTGTTCTGACTGTTTATATAGCCACAATACTTAGGTGTCGCTCTGCAGGAAGACAATAATAACGAAGTAAAGAAATATTTCAGTCGGTGTAATCATTGTCTTTGTGGTTTCGTTTCAGGGAAAGGACAAGGAACTCCAACGCTAAAATACGGCATTAAATGCTTAGGGCATCTGCCTTCCGTCTCTCCTCCGGGTTCACCAGAGAGAAGCGATGACCCAGTCCAGAAAAATGCCAGTCCTAAGAAGTCACATTGACCACCTCCAATTCTTTCCCAAACTGCAAACCACGCAATAATATTAATGGCGTAGTCATGTCTTTTCAAATAGTGTTAGATAATTTAAATTAATATCTGTAGTGTATAGACAAATTCACTATATTTCTCTATATAGTTTAGCCTTTTCAATACCCTCCATTGCATGGCTAACTCATCAGTCCTAGATTCAAAAAACTAGCAAAAATAGTATTGTCTATTTCCTTCCCATGTGTAAATCTAAACGAAATGGGAGAAAGTGTAGGATTTAGTTTATTGCGTTGTATTAGTAACAGAATATATTATAGAATTAATTACAGGATGCGATATTATTATGTAGCATATTAGTGGTAAAATTATAAATTCAGTACAGTATTATGATTGATTTTGTTTTAGTTCCTATCAACTATATTTAGAATGTGGGTCCATAGAGCAATGCTTTGTATTTGTATTTCTTCTGTGCCTACTAACTATAAAAACTTGACTTAACTTTGAATGTATCATATCATATATGAATTGCCTCACTTAAGTTAATGATTTTAATATCAACTATACATAAACCATATAATGAGTCAATCATGTATTTGTGTACAATAATTGAACGGTAGAATATTTACTCGAAACAATATTTTGCATGAATTCAAGTCAATCATGTATTTGAAATTAAAAGCCTTAACTCTGTATCTTTATAATTTTTATTTTCAATAAGAGCTTGTTGATATGAATAATTGTAATTATCAATATAGTATAATTATTATACATAGATATAGTACGTACGTACTTATTAATATTTGTATTCCGAACAGCTGTTCTCCCAACCTCTATTACTTTCTGAAAAGATCGACAAAAATCTGTGGCTAGTTGCTCCACTAAGTATTACTGTATCTTTCTTATTTTATATCTCATTAAATAAGATATCCTGATTTTCAGGCATTTCTGCGATATTGTTTCGAAAATTTTGTTTGACGAAAATGAAATCTCTCATACTTGTAGAAGTTATATGTTACAAATTCAGTTGGTGAAGGTATGGATTTTTTGTAAATTACTCCAATATGACGGAATATCACTTTCGGTTATCTATTCGGTTTAAAAGAATGTAATAATTATATTGTAATGGCATTTTAAAAGCCATTTATGCAATAATAATTTAAGTAGTTCGGTGCAAAACTGAGTAATAAAGCAAGGGTTGTTGATGTTGTAAGGTTGTGTTTACGCTTATCAACTTGATTAGAACGGTTGATTTCTGTACTTAATGTTTACTTGCATTTTTGGAATATCAGAGAAAAGTTATCCCGACGACAGCAAGCCGGGATGTCGTGTCAATAATGCCTTCCTGGTGAACACTGACCTTTCAATCCGAGCAGCTTTAAATGAATCGTTCAATAAAGACTAAATTTTAATATGTATCTTGTACTATTTTATTATGCACCATTTAAATCTAACTTTATATTTTTTGTAAACAAAAATTTCGACTATCGTCGACAAAGCACCACAAGATGAATCAAAATAAAATCAGGAAGGTTGGAGAACGTGAAATTCATCTAAAACGGACACGTAATTCAATTAGAAAAAATAATACTTTCCATTTGTAACAAAAATAAAAACATGGAAATTAATTTCGCCTGTTATTTTCCCTCTTTTGTCTACTTGACGATTACGGAGGCTAGATGCCTGCTTTTTCATTCCCATTTGTGATTGCGCCAATAACATTTGTATACAAAAAAATGCTCTCCCGAAGTTAACGTCCGTTTCTGGAAATCTGTAATACTATATCGAATATCTGTCAGAAAAACGTCTGGAAACATTCGTCACTCCGCATGAGAGGATCCCTTGTATAATTTACCCAATATACGGTAAAAAAGTGAACTTTGCTTCCAGTCGATGATTTGACGCAAACGAAAAACGCATGACAATATTTGTACTTTCAACTATTTGGATCTATATAAAATATATGTTTAAGATATTTTTATCAAATATACGTTTGTGCGTTTTTTATTTTGCTACTTTTTCAATCATCCGATTGCTGACGATGACAAAATTGTCGACGATAATGTGAGTTCGACTCCAATGATTCCTTTAGTCAGTACAATTTCGTGCATACGACGTCAGTCTTGCTCACTTGACTTCACCAGTCATAAAGTAAGTAAGTCTTTGGATTCCATTTCGAAGAAGTTTCACTGTCTCTTTCAAAGTTCAGTTCCGATTTTCCACTGAATTTACCTCTCAAATGTTTCAGTTGATATTGTTTCCGTAATAAATGAGTACATCCATAAATTAGAAACCTTCCTGGCGGCACAAGCCGTGATGAAAAGGGGACGAGGAATACTTGCCATTCTTAAGGTATATAGTAATGAACAGCTCTCAAGGCTGAAAATTCGAAGCAAATTATTACTTGGGATGCAAGAAGACAAAAGTAATTATCATGATTGACGGGCCTTCCACAAACTTTGGGGGAGTGATTAGAATAGACGTCACGTCCTTGAACAAAGTTTATCCCTCGCTCTGTCCAGTGAGAATTGTTCGGTATACGTAATATAGCATTGTATTCATTCGGCCATGCGGAAAATGGACCGTTACTCTGACTACTGCGGGATAATGCTCCGGAAATACTTACTCGAAATTCCCGAGCATTTCATGCGGATTTGAATTGGTAGTTTGAACTGTCTAAAGTAAATACTTGAAAGGAAAAAGGGTATATTACATTGGGTTGCTTAGCATATTGTGTGAAAATTCGTGTGAAGAAAGCGTGGGCGTTGTATATGGCAACGATTTCTCAAGGCATCATAAATCCTGTAGATAATAAAATCCCTAATTTCAATTTTATTCGGTTCACTTGCTGTGAGAAGTTTATTCCAGAGAATTTCTATTTATAAAGATTTATTTTCTCACGTACGTTCTCAGCTTGAGGGTGAATTTGAGCAAAAGCCTGTGTGTGGCAATGTTTTCAATCAAAGTATGCAATTTATTTTGTTATGAATTTTCAGCAAAGATTAATGTTAAAAAGTGGATGAATTTAGTAGCGTTATATAAGATTTCACACTTATTTTTGATTTTCAAATATGATTCAGAGGTGATCATTCATGTCAAGGTGAAGTATATATAGAACATTGTTAATTATAATGGATGATAATACAATGAAAAACGACAATGAAAAACTGTACTTATAAATTATTTTTAATTTGTAAGTATATGGTCATTTTATTTGCGGAAAACAAGTAAATTAAATTAAGCTCTAGTCTTTATAAAGAACGTTCTTCACAATAAATGCTCATCAGGTTCCAGTCTTACATATTATCATTTGTAAAATACATACAACCATCATAGTGTAATAATGATAACAAATGGTAATTTATGTAGAAAATGTTAGGAACTGAAAATCAAAACACTAAACTTGCTATACGTTGGTAAAGGATATGAATAACAAGCGTTTTGTATAAATTACTTAATATATTGCAAAGGTAGTAAGTTTAAATATAATATTTTATAATTTCTCTACATATTATCTATTTGTATAGTTTCATATTATATATATATTTATTTAATTTAACAATATTATAGTTTATACCTTGCATATAGCCTAGAATAGCATGAATGCTAAAATTCGAGGTCATCTCTTGTTCGGGTTCACATAATTTTTGTACAAAATATGAAACACTCTACATGTCTACAAAATGCACAGTGTAAATAATAAATAACTACAGAGTATATAATCCTAAAGTGCTAACCTGATGGCTCCATAATAACTTGCAGAGTTGTACTAATTTCAGCTCATAGAAACGCCGGGGATTCATCCGGGGAAGCAGCGATACGAAAGTTATTTACTTTTCCAGAAATAGAATTGTCGTTTAAACCATCATTCACGTGGATAAGCATCTGTTGATTCTTTGTCAAATTTCGACACGTGCCCTATATTCCTCATGTTACATGTTTGTCACTCTTATTACAAGTTGACACAAGGAAAAGCATCAGATGCTCCATGCGCTCCTCAGTGAAAGCGCTCACGGATACTTTCACCACGAGCCTTTGTACAAATGTTAGTAACCAGCAGGTACTTAATTAATTAATATCCTTTAGTAAACAAGTAATGTATCAGCGCAAATAGCATGTTTTACTCATTTTGATAGATAACAACCTTAATGAAACCAGCACATGATGTACTTAATTGTAAGTCATTAAAATGTAATTACTATAGGGTAATTTATATTGAATAATACAGGAATATAACTTCACTATACATAATAACACACTTTCTAGACAACGAGTGTCTCGCGCTCTGCAAGAAACATCATAACTGTTCTTTACATACTCAATTACGCAGCTATCCGTCAATTTAAGTATGCACAACATGAGGGGTTCCTAGAAAACATGTCGGAAATGTTCCTTAAAAGACTAGGCGCTTCTGATTATTACTTCCGCTCAAGATGTTTCCAGTTTGTGTTTCTTCGAACAGTTTTTGCCGCGGGGCAGTTCCATAATAACGATTCGGACATACATAAAAAAGTAATCAATTTTGTTAGCTGTATTTTTATATACAGCTACATAGTTATAGTTTGTGCATTAAGAAAGCTATAAATGTTACGTTATATTACGTAGGAGATGCCATTTACACTTATTCTAAGCATTTTATAACATTTTGCAATCTTGCTCAAGCAGCAGAATTACATGATTATTTACTATTATATACAATAATATTGATTGGTATAACATCAAAGGTCAACAGGACCATTAAAATTAGTTGCTCCCACGAAATGGGAAAGTATATAGACACATCTTTTTGAAATATATCCTATACAATTATGTATATATTACATTGATTGAAATGTTGTAAAGGAAATAGTTTCTTACTAATACGTTGGAATTTTTATGCATTAGGATATATATATATATATATACCTACGGCAGGCATATTTGAAACAGAACTTCCTGGTTCCTTATTTTGTCAGTAAAAATACTTTCCTCCAACGCAGTTCAATAGACTGATTAAGCAAAAAGGGTAAAACAATCTAATACTATCTGAAATCGTATCTTGAATTCACTCATTGCACATGTCTATATCCACTTATCTACGTTTTTTAAAGTTATGTATATAATTATTAAAATCTCGTGTACACATTTTTCTCCGAGTTCGAAAATCTATTAGAAATACATATAATGCTCACACAGTCACCCCATCAATGATGATTACAGACTAGTTTGATTCACTCTCAGGTAGCTCGCATTAGAAATCAGATTACTGGTAATACTGGCGTTAATGCTAACAAAGACAAATAGTATATATTATTACAATACTTAGACATCAAAGGGATCTGTCAAAGTACAGTTTACCTATACTTTTTACACTAATGTTATATACTTTACACATTCAAGGAGTCTAGGTGTAACCTTGTTGGACACAGTTCTAGTATTGCCCCTACGTTATTCTAACCAATATGTTTACCAAATTTATAACATTTGAAGCTCTGTTGTTTTCTACAGAAAACGGATATCATTAGAGGTTAATGTCAATGTAAAAACAGCGTAGTGTTACAAACCATATGGAAATAAATACAATTATTGTAGGTTGTTGGTAGAATCCAATGAACTTTTGTTTACACGAAAATTTGATATTTACAAAAAGCAACACATGTTGCACACAGTTGAGAATCTGTATTATGAAAAATACTACTACGGTTGTAATTCTATCAAAAATATAGACTACTATGAAAACGCAAAGTCGTCATTGAAAGGGTTATATTTACGATAATAGTATTAATTACACGGATGCTCTATACAGATATAATGTTAAATTACATTTAGCACACATTTCAGCACTCGATTGTATTATTGAAGGTCCTAAAATCCCAAACCATGGAGGTTGTCGATCCGTTTTTATTATTTTATTTTCGTCCATGGATTGTTCTAATCTCACTTTAGTAGAATAGAGATTCTACTCCATTCATTTTGAAGTGTTGTGTAAACTCAGTACACTTGTATGAACTTATTTGTTATTTTAACTCCAATGATGATTAATTGGATGTAATGCAATATTACCATTACATTGCCGATCTAAGCATCTATTCTGGACGTTTGCTCGGTAAATAGCCCTGGAGAGATGTGGTCTCTGAGGAGCTCGGCGACAAAGAATCCGCCGGAAAGCTCTTTGAAATTCACGGGAAGTGCAAGCATAGATGAAGGGATTCAAGCAACTATTGAAGTATCCCAACCAAAAGAATAAAGCAAATACATTTTCCGGGACCTTGCACTTGTTGCAAACAGCACCTGTGAGAGAAAAATTATCATTTGGTTTATTATTCATGACACGTCATATACTGTACTATAACTGCTGATACTAAATATAGGCATCTTTCCTTTCGTTACAATTTCCGACTTTTACTTGCACATACATAATACAATAATAGCACACACCAGCTATTATAATCCGGAAATGTATTTTGGTCTCATAGATCAAAATACTTGCAATTTTATCCGTTAACCTTGCGATACCCATTGTTGTTTGTGAAAGTACGGTATGAGTGAATTTGTTGGAATACTTTGAGTTTGGGGATAAAAAGGAAATATTTTAAATTAGTTTTTAGATCTGAATGCATGACTTATATGACTCTGAATATGTGTCAGTGTCAAAGTGTTACTAAATAGCGTGTCAGTATATCAAAAAGCATACATATGATATCTTCTCGCAGATTTATTACGAAGTGACAGATTGCCTCAACTACCACCAAATAGTAAATGTCCTACTTCTAAATATTGCACTATACTATAGTATTATGGAAACTTGTTGGGTCGACATGAAGCGAAGAGGCTAAATGAGGTTTGCGAGTCTTTTGTTGAATTAAAACTGAATGTGGGAGCGTGTAGAGGGTTTAGGCACTTTTAATATTTTCAACTATGCTACTTTGCCCTTCATGGCCTCTTCTTTGATGTTCCTTTCAAAACTTGTTAGCTCACATTTCTGCTTCGTGCAACTTCTCCAAAAATGTAATTCCGTTCACATCCCGCCTGCGAAAACATCTATATGCATGATTAAATTTTTTGGTCTTTGCGCAATGAAAATGGAAATTACTCGGCACTACAAATATTCGTATACTCTGTGAATATTTCTTGTAAACTACCGTATACATTTCAAGCTTAGCGTTTATTGTGTATGCTTATATCAATAATAGTGGAACGGATTCTCACAGCAGTCTCATCTTCCTTAGGAGAACCACACATCTTTTCCACTCTAATGCATGATGGAACGACAGGCTCATTTAAACTATTCAGTACAACAACACAGTCCAAAGAAACATGGAAAGCCACTGTTTCAAAGATTAAGCAGTGTTTCGTCATCCCTCGTCGTCTTAAATCCTGAAGAGGTTTGCTAAAATAGTATTATTGCAATACTAATGCTGAGGTGGTACAACGTTTCACAACGTCCAATTTCTTGTTGAACATTCGCAATATCAAGGCATTGTGAATGTTGAGCATTCGCATTCTATACTGAATTCCACTATATAATTTGGATTTTATAAATCATTTCAATTCATGTCCTTGTAGTTTGAAACCGCATGTTCCATACCCAGCAGCTTTTGGTCAAGGAAAGTCCAATCATAATAAAGGAAGAATAATTGCTCCTTATGTACCTGCATTCTAATTCCAAACCATGCAGGCTCTAAGGAATGTAATAATTGACAAATAGGATCTTGGGATTTGGTATGCAAAAAGTGGACTTAAGATACATACTTGACAAATCTATTCAAGGAGGAGATTGTGCTATACGTTTTTAGCTCTTGACTCTTAGGAATGAAAATTAAAATGCAACATGCAGACTGAGTGCAATTCAAAGCAAGCCTCTTCAACTGCAATTTAATCTATTGAATCTACTGGAATCTCGATGCCAAGGATGCAGAGCAAATTGAAAGTTTATCGAATTTCAAGAGCTTAATAATTTGAAACTGCCAAGACTGGTTAAAAAGCAGTATCCCTGGTCTTTCACCAATAGAGGTTACCATATTCAGGTATTTCTGGATCGGTGTATTATCACTACCATATCATGCATATCTTAACTTAAGCTACTTTGATTCATCCATATCCGGATGAAACCCCAACTAACTGTTTGAAAGTTGAATCTACGCAGCAAATGTCAGTTCTTTCTCCATAGCGTTTACATTGTATGACTAGCTTGTCACGTTGCAAGGCTAGCACACGTTTCCAGTCCACTTGGTTGGAATCAGACCACAAAAAGTTAAACATAATTATTTTGGTACCTTTGGGTACTTGACAGTTATAGTATTATTCTGAACCAGACAGATATGCCAAGAATTTTATTGGTAGGATTCCAAAGGGATCAGGATGCTTCTTTATTCTTACTGGAGAAGTCAGAGTTTAGTTGATTGCTTAGTGGAAAGGGAAAGCTATAAAACCAAAATAATCTAGCCTTAAGCTTTTAAAAGTTGACAGACGCAAGTCAATACCATGGAAACATGCATTTGTATTATACTACATCACTTTGTGGGCGAACAAAACATGTTTTTACTCTCTGATTCACCCTCTGCCAGCAATAGGACGCAGAATAGGCTCAGGCTTACCTCCTGAATCAGTATAAAAACTAATAATGTGGATTATATGAGATAAAAATACTACTGCTAGAGTGTATGTGTGTATGGGAATTCACTTAAAATTATAAATTTAAAATGTATCTAAAACAACATTTTTATTCGTCATGACATGCATGCAGATTTCAGATGGACGTAAATTAGTTTTTTTATAGAGCAATTCCAATATTACATATTTCAAATTCTATACGATTGCATAATTAAACACACAAATTAAACTTAAATAACCAAAACATATTGATTGGTATATTACGAGCTGACACACACAAACATTAAAAACAACAATAATTTAAAACAATATGACTATGGCGAAGCGACGTGCACAAATCTTCACACTCGGATTTTACATAGTACACACAATTATACTACTACAAGTAAACATCATTAGTAAACGCGTGGAATTAGATCAACGTTCATTTTTATCAGCCTTTATGAACTTGGTATACCTAGCCCACGTTTTTTTGGATTGCTTTGAGTGTGGGATAATACCAGGTACTATAGCTTACATAAGGGGAATCTCTGTATCTATGTATCTAACGACCTAGCGAGTGCTTCCGGTGTAGATTTATGACATATGACTTCGGCAATACAGATGTGATAATTGAAAACGTGAAAGACGAGGGAAACGCATCCTATATCATTATTTTGGGTGGTTGAGCACTTTCATAATTAATTACGCATACCAGACGTTCTTGTCCCACGCCATCATTAGGAAGAAAAACATTTCATTTTGAAAACGGGTCGTCGAAAAATATAAAACTGACGTACTCTGTGCTGTGCCAAGCGTTTGTAAGATCTGCTCGAATTCAAATTATACGGTTGGAATATTATAAATCTGCCTTTCGCGGAGTGCCCCATTTTAAATTCGTTTCTACCCATGAGTAACACCGTCTAACCATACAAAAATCTTAACATTAAAGTTTATACCAGATTGGTTCCAGAAATCAATACAATTTTACACTGGGATATTATTCAATTGTGAGGCCTATATTCAATAAATTAAAATGCTGTAATTGAAATTAATGGTCCATCAAAATTTGGACTATAATAGTATTAAAACTAAAGGGAATACTGGCGAGGGTGTCCTATGGACAAGCCAAGCAAGAAACTCTATAGTAACTCCAAAAATATTGGTTTTCTAGGAGATGATTCCTTTTTGGAGTCCTATACACCCTAATTTCTCTTGGATCTCAATTCCCTTTTATGGACTGAAAGAATCCATCCCGGAATTCGTTAACTATTTATTCCAGGAGCATTTTTTCTTCAATATACAATCAAATCTTAGATTATAAAAATTATTAGACAGATCTTAGGGTAAGACACTTTTATGGAGCTTTCCCAGTGATTTAGAATACACATACATATATTGTCACTGAAACAAACATTCCAGTGGAGCTAATCAGGCTAACCATGTTTTCATGTCATCATGTGAAAGGATTAAAAACCATAGAAATCACATAGTCATCCAGTAAAATTATGTAAATCAATAAACAAACATTTGCGTTATGTATGGAACACTACAATCCATATACACAAACAGCATGGATGCACATATGTACGGTCCGTACTCCATTGGTAAGGACTTGAAATGCATTCAATCATGGATTTCAAACCAATTTTATTGAGTTGTAAACAATCGACGCAACGTTTCACTGGAAAAGCAATTTGCCAACAAATAGGCCGGCTGTTTTGATTCTTATGTACTCCACAACATATTTTAATTAAAAACCTCCGAAAAAGGATGAAGCACATGCTGAGATATACCAAAAATATTTAATCTAGATTTAAAACGCATGTTGACACGCATTGCATTTTGCAGAATTGCAACTGAAACTCATGTCCCTTTTTTCATGTGCTATCTAGATTACGGTGATCCTGATTATATAGGCTTATGTGCACATTCAAGTGCAAGTGACAAGCTGTCATAATAAAAGTTTGGCTGGCGTGAAGTCCCTTTTACGGTTGAATATACAAGAGGAAATTACGGTAAGGTTAGATGACAGAAACGTTCCTTTGGCAGAGCCGAGTTTGGACGTGTTG
Source organism: Lipothrix lubbocki (assembly GCA_034696945.1). Lineage (NCBI taxonomy): Eukaryota > Metazoa > Arthropoda > Collembola > Symphypleona > Sminthuridae > Lipothrix > Lipothrix lubbocki. The sequence continues at coordinate 90,375 of JAQGAK010000040.1, read as the reverse complement.
GTAATGAATAGAGTTCTCCTTCGAAGTGAAAAGTAGACAAGCTGGAGTGATAAAAGAATGATACAACCACCGGACATGAGGTGTCGACGGAGAGGGATATTAATTATTATTTCACTAGAATGGTCTTTTCGTACGTTCATACATTTCCCTGACAGCTTCATCAATTTACTCGCTGTTTTTATTGGTTCAAAGGACCACACGAGTACTTGGAATCTACCTACTAGGACATGTCGTTGAGTATTATCCAGGTCAATAGCTTCGTATAACTAAGTACGGGGAATTTTGATTTTGTCAGGTTCTTTTGTGCTACTGAATGTTTTTACTCTCGTCTTAATTCTCACTACAAGTGTAAAAGCATGACTCGCAGGTTGCACAAAAGTATTTTCTTAAATGGAATGTTCAGGTTCTATAAGCATTCGATTACAAGTGGTACATATAAGCAATATACATATAACCTCAGATTTATATAACCCTTCAGATTTTCATAAAAGTTTTCACTGCCTGTAGGAATTTTGACCATCATTGGAAGTGTTCAAGAAGTAAATCGATAGGACGGGGATGCTTGTTCATTTGTGAACTCTAGTGCAGACGAGTCGTCAGTAGCAGACTGGAGCTATTAACGACGAGTAATTCATCAAGAACGTTTTGACTTTTTGGACTCGTTAAGATGACAAGCTCATTTTAATCCAAATGTAAGAAGCGCAGAATATTATTGCTGCCGTTTCTCTGCAAAAGACTCAAGGTAAAGTCTGGGAAAGCTATAGCGACGACATGAAATTAGACACGTGCCGAGAACATGGCAAGAAGGTCCATTAATATTTAAAAGAGTTAACTTGTCCTACGACAGCATCCTGGAAGTACAAGCCGTGATGATCAATCAAGAACCGATCAAAAGACCTTTACGATCAGCTGACAGGAGCCGACAGTCTCATTTTGACAACTTGCTAGAATTTCACCCACGAGCTTTTGCGAGAGAGAAAACTTCTCATATTATGCTACTACTTGATAAGTAGTTGCACGTCGGCACCTCCCAGTTTAGAATGATTTCCTTAACTTTAAAGTTTTCCCACGCTCTCTTGTACATAAGGATTCACAGACACCAAATGCGGTGAAAGTTTTCGGCAATAGATTTTACATATGTTATTCTTGTATAATATTACAATCACTAGAGTATTTTGAAACCCTTTCCTAAAGCCTTATGGTTCCCGTGGTGGAACGGATCAGGTTTAATTACTATATAAGTAGGCACACGTTGAACACTGTGTCTGTGAAAAGGTCGGATAAAATTGCAAATCTGATGTGACATTCAGCCACCAAGCGTGCCTGATTGAATCGATAACTAAGCTGTTTTCGTACATAATAGCTAACCAATACTGGAAAATTGACTACGTAAAAAACAGACTGTGTATAGTGTAGACTTACCCAGCGGCAGAATAAAAAAGAAAGGAAACCAGCAGAGTAGAAACACACCCACCACAATGGCAAGCGTTTTTGCTGCCTTCTTTTGCCTCCGAAATTTGGCTATCTTGCCAAATCCTGGATTGAGTTTCCTCTCTGGGGAAGAGGATGGCGGAGAGGGTGTCAATGAATTCGGTTGACTTCCGTTATGAGGTTGGTTTTGATACCCATTGTTCAACCCCCCTGCATGATGATTCCGTCTACCCGCATGGCGTGCATGTCTGGTGTTGGCTAAGCATGGCCAGTTTACATCGTAGTTGCTTTTATGCTGTTTAGTTCCTCCTCTGTGAACCCGGAGTACAACTTCAGGATCGTGTCGACCATTCCCTCCGTTCATATTGTTGTGACCCATATCATTTTCAGCGTTGTGTGATGATGAGGATGAGAGCTCGGGTCTAGCAAGCGGTGCTCGTCTTCCACCATGATACGGTCCACGACAATTACCGTTGTTACCGGCAGTTCCTGTGGCCATACACTCTGGGTATTCATTTTTTGGTGTCAGGGGTCTGATAACAGCTAGATCAGGATTGGAATTGGCTCTTCCAGTTGTTCCTCCTAAGTGGATCCGTAATGTGACGTCTTGCTTGGTTGTCTTTGTACCGGATTCAAGGAACTTTGTCTGTCTTATAGCCGCTTTGTAAATCTTCCAGTACACCGCTAGAATAATGAACATTGGCAGATAAAATGAGCCTGTGACAGAGAAGAGAACGTAGCCAAGCTCTTTATTGACGCTACATTCGTACGGATCGTCACTTGGGGGACCCTTCCAGCCGAGCAGAGGACCAATGCTGATTGCAATCGAGAGTGCCCAGATAAACAACATCAATATGGAGGTCCTCCTCCCTACCATAATTGTTGAGTAAGCCAATGGTCGAGTGACACCAATGTATCGATCCAAAGAAATCACGCAGAGTGACAGTATTGATGCCGTGCAGTACCTATAAGTATATAGTCCAAGTGTAAATACTATGAGATTATAGGAATTTCATAAATATATTTTACACAAGAATATTTGTCTTTTTTCTTTTAGAAATTTTGATAAGATTAAATGATGCAACTTACAGGACATCTACGGCGGCCCAAACTGAGCAAAAAGTAGAGCCAAAGTACCATCTAAAAAAATTAATTGCATCAGTTGGTTAATAACTATATATTCCTAGGCATAAATATTCATTTAATTCCGAATGAGCATCTTAGAAGGATTATTTCGGCGTTAAATTAATTTATTGTAACTACATATTTGGGGTATTACATTGCTGCTACAACATTGGTTACATAAGGTTTGTTTCAGATTAACCGAAAAGTGTGTGGATAAATTCTCTAGTGCTAGTTAGATATAGGAAGCAAGTTATAATAATTTTCTATCGAACAAAAACTTTTATTATAAGTAAAAGCGCTTGGAAAAGATCAGCTTACACAGGTTCACCAAGAAAAATTAAAGTAAGAAGGAAGCCTTAGTATTACATCTAGGTGTACAAACAAAGACATAAATGGAAAGGTACATGTAAACGGAAATTGCACGAAGCGGAACTATAATAGTTTACTCAACATGAAACACAACCCAATCAAATGTGCCACTCACTTTGGAAGACAGGACATTTATACCAAGATGCAGGCTTCTTGTAGATACGATATTCTATAAGTTGAAGCATAGGTTGGTGCGAGAAAATGTATCGTCTAAAAGGGAAAGAGTAAGCGTGGAGATACAAAAAATGGTGAAAGCAAGGCTCATTCCTAAGTTTGCTGGAGTGAAAGCGTAGATTTGGGCGATGCATATCCCATTTATCATCCCTGCATCTGTACTCACTCTCGTCTACAGCTAGTCACCTTCAGCAAAGAATGGTTATGGAACTCTCGACTTTCTCTCTGTCCAATTAAGCCTAAGCCGCCTCAAACATTTCTCACTTTCACTGCCATTTCATGTGTACGCTTTACAAGAGATATATCACATTTGAAGCACGGGCGGAACTGAAGCAGCCGCTTCTACTTCAATGTAGCGTTTGTATACTCATACATGGACAATCTATACAATAATGTAATTCATCTCAAAAGCCGTTTGGGGCAAACTAGTTACACAGATCTTACTTTAGAATCAATTTACGGCTGCCTGGGAATATAGGATTAGGGTTAAAAAATTGTTTTATTAAAAATGAAACCGTATGCCAAAGTCAACCAGCGTTGTTACACATTATTCAAGCTTACCCCTTAAAATACTACTGTTCTCCTGACTCCATTTCATCCAAATTTCATGTATTTTGATCCAAAACACTAAAATTGCATAGCAATGTAAACAATTCTGTACACTAGGAGCATTTTTACTCCCCTTGTTTAAAAATCCAATCTAGCACTGTGTCCCGCATCGAACACACAATGTAAACAGTGTTTTGCGACCATTCTGTCAATAAAACGTAATTACCTACGTATAGTAGCAGAAAATTTAGTTTCTCGGTCGCTCCAAACCTTCCACATATGCGTGGGAAGTGGCATGGTTTCCCTAGTATAATTCTAAATACATGTTTAATAATATGAATCGATGTGCAGAGCCGCCGACGAGAGCACTAAAGAGCAAAGCAAAAATTGTACGGATCACCATATGAAAGAGGAAGTGGGGGGTAAGCGCCATTTGTCTAAATTTGCCAGCCACGCCAAGATGTTTGCAATTATGTAGAGCACCCGAAATGATGATTTATGAAAAACAATTACAATCATTACCACCAACCATACTTGAGCGGGCATCCAAAGTTGCTCTACTAGCTTCCCTTATTACGTATATAATGATATTTATATTATTCTATTGTATCCACATGTCTGTAAATAAATTCACATCTTCCAAAGTTAACGTAGGAAGGGAAGATCAATGTGGGAGCAATTATTTATTTGATGTTTTAATGCTTCCCACAGATGCTATCTTTTGCAAGGAACTAGGGAAACAATAGCAAATTATTGTAAAACTCTTTTTTCGGCATCTTGTGTCAAAACACAATATCATAAGATAAAGGGTGGCTTTCACCTTTACCAGGAAGGAGTATACTTGGAGATTTGTATGTATTCTCTCGAGGCTATTGTTGCCGAATTGCAATGTTTTCGACATGTCTGGAAGTCTAATTGAGACATTCGGTTACGGTCATAGTGGTTGCCATTATTAGATAACCGCGGGATGTAAATACTGGCGGGTTCTGCAATGGTAATTATATGTACGAAAATCGATGTGATAATACGCATTTACTAACAATATAGCTTAATATCCAGTTACAAGTACCTCATAATGTACACATTACCCTAAGAATAGTCAAGTCTACGAGTTTGAGTTCTAACCACGACTACTCCGGTGTAATTTAAGTCGCCTTGATTATTTTTACATCGAAAGCAGTTTTCAATTCAAGTCTTTATAGTATAAACGTATTGGCAACCCTTTATCATGCTTATCTCATCTTATCTTACACCATACTACAATTCCATTGAAATTCATGTTTTTTGTAAGTCTTAAAATACCTTTGCAAAAGTTAAGCAACAAAGCAAAAGTCTCGTTAGCTACCAAAAATAAATAGTTTATATAGGCTGACTACATTGAAGTTTGTCCGTGTTGAGTTCAAGAAATACTTTAGAAGATAAAAAAAGATTACCTGGAACTTTAAATATGATCTGTAAAAACAGGGAAAGGAAATAGACAACCTCAGGAGCAACGCACCCACGCAAGTTATTACTTGATCAAGTTTCATAAATATAAACTTTTCCGCAGACTTCGAATTTCCATAATGTACACTATGTGTTTAATGTCATTTTAATGCCATACAAAAAGAAAATACACCTGAATTTTATTGTTATAAGGAAGGATCAGAAACTGTGAGATCGCTTGGGAAATCTGGTGGGTGCTATACATCGCTACGATAATGGTGAACATATGTAAACCATTATCGTAACCGCACGATCGAAACCATCGTGCAGGTTTCATGCACTGTTGCTCAGATTGTAAACTTTCTCAGGTTATGTGAGTTCCTTTCCTCGTGCTGTAATATGCTTAAACCCGTATATTTAGCTTCGAAGCTTATAAGGATTATGCCTCCGAATCATCATAAATAGGACACAGTAGAACCTTTGGGATGAATATTTCAGGTGAATGCATGGAGAGTCACAAACGGAAATGAATATTGTGGGCCCTTATCCTATAAAACAAGTTTTTACTTCCGCAATATTCAAGCTTTTTATTGCGAACAAACTGAATTGTATGACTACAGGTAACCCCTTTATTACATGGGATGCGCAGTCTGTAGTTCATTGTAATATTCCCTACTCTTGTATTTTAAAAATCCTTTTATGCTCACAACATTGGTGACAATTTCATGTATAGCTTTGATTAAATTGATTCCCCAAGCGGTAAACAAACTTTGAGTTTCCTATTTAATTTTAGTAAGCTGCGTAGATATTTTATATTAAGTTGGTATTTTCTTGTGAACGAGGCACACAACCATAATTTTTATTTGACATCCCAAACAAAATCAATACCCGAATGTATTTTAAATCGCAGTTTCTACCTTTCAATTCCCCTCAAAGATTTACTTCCCCCGCATAGTTACTTAAACTAGAAAATAACACGTTTTCTTCTCGGGTTGAAGGATACGTAGGAAAGTACTTTAAGAGATCGTGATATTTTTTACAATTCCACCCTGACTCAATTTCATTTTCGAACCATTTCCTAGGGTTACACGACAAACAAAGGATAAGTGAGATGTGAAATCTTCTTTTCATATTTTTTTACGCTGGAATGGAAGGATGAGGAAGGTGAGGATTTTAATGCATTTATAAACTCCTGGATTCCAAAAGGTTTTAGTTTAACTCTGAGAAGCATGTAGAAAAATAGTCGCTTGCAATTGAAAACACGGTGTGAATATTTTTGTATGTAAATCCCACTGGCCATGGTGAAGATAAATTTTAGTGGGGACTCGGAAATGCTATGCTCTCACAGATATGTTTTTTCTTATTTGTTTCACATGTTTTTTGTTCATGGTACTTTTTCACGCCAAATGGTTAGACTCTCCAATTTTAAGTGATATTGTGAGATTGTGAGCTTGTAGAGGGGAAGACAAATTCAAACAATTCAAACATCACGTTACTTATTATGGATGTGGATGATATGGTGTTTGTTATGAAAGAAAGCTTAATATTTTTTTAACAAGATACCTACAAAATTCAATTTCTAAGGTAGACATCTGTATGTAAAGCTTTTGATATTCAAACAAGGATTGAAAATTCCATTTCTTCAAGGATCTAGCACAAATCCAGTGTGGTTTTGTTTACCTATTGTGTTGTAATTGGAATTTGTTTACCACTGCAAATTGAATTTGTTGGAAAAAAGTTATATTCAGGATATTCGTTGAATAAAATCATGCTTTCAATGGCTCTGTAATACATAATTCTTCTAAGGAACTGCTTAATTCCTCCTGCCCTCTGATGAGACTAGTAGTATTAATCTTTTTGGCATAAAATCAATATTGCATAAAAAATAAAAGGACGAAGGAGTAGGACTCACACAAAGAACAGATTTGATAAGGTTACACAAGATTCCTAACCAACGTCGTTTACTAAGAGGCAATATACTGCTAACATTCATACATCTATCAGCAATAACACCTGAAGTCCTTTAGATTTCAGTTGCAAGTTTTGTAGTTATTAGCTGCTAACATTAACAATGCGAACGGCAAATATTTGAACGTTGGAAAAGTCTGTTGGCAAATATTTAAATAGTCCCTTGGGGAAACAGAAGGTAAACAGATTCATTCTGCCGTTGTCGTTATACCTAAAGCTAGCTAGTAACTCTGGGAACAAACTCGAATTTAGACAATTTTTCGAACGTAAGGCTAAGAACTATTGTCATCCCTTGGTTCCCGGAAAACAGATTATAATTCTATAGTTATATATTATAGTCTTTAGTTCTATAGGCCGCACATTTGTATACACTTAAGTAGATCATTAATAATAATAACTAGATGTACCAAATCAACATTTTTGTACCACAACGTAGATGAAAACACAATAATACAAATACATTTGCGGTGAAAGGAAAGATCTTGCAAAGAAATCCGGGTGCATTTGAACCTCGTATGAGATTCAAATACTTTTAGAGTAATAATGGGGCGACCTGCTGTTATTACCTTGAGGGGAATATAAAAAAAACTTGGCTGTATACATTACGATATTGCTTACATAAGTTACTGGTACATATAATTTTCTCTCCCTCTACACTACGAGACCTTGCTGAGTGCCTTTTGAGTAAGAGCAAAAGAAAAATTGCGACCACCCGGGATCTATTTCTTTGGAGATTCTCATGGTGGGGAAATTTATTCCAGTAGTAATGTAATCTCAGTTGCACGGAGCCAATAAAATAAGGCAAAATCGCACCAGATATGCTCTCCCAGCTTCAGCATAAAACCATTGGGAATAAAATATTCTCTAAACTGCAATGTAAGCATCGCAAAGCAAAGCATAAGTATTCGCTCAATGTCGACATCAAAGTGATTACACTTTGATTCGTATTTTTTTCTAGTTCTTATTGATAGAAGTTGGTACGGGATGTATATAATCTTGAGCGCAATAGGGGAGAGGATCAGCCATTCCTACTCCTCCACCTTCGAGTTTTTCTTAAAATATATTAGACGCATCTTTTGTTGTATACACAGATCTTTTGCGGCTTATAACGTGTGCAACTCACTTTGAAAACTCCAAACTTTAGCCTCGACATCCTTCTCCCTGATGTTGCACTCACCGGCGGTCACTCTAGCAGCTTGATGTTTGTTCACAGATCAATAGATCTGTTTTTAAAGGCCATAATAGCCGCACGTGGATTGCTCTCTTCTCGTGATTGTGTAAAAATTCGCATTGTGTGGAAAATCAATCCCCTATATCAATTACTTGGTGAATAACCCATACCATTGAGAAATTACGTTGTCGTTACTGAAATAACTACAGTAGATCGCTGTCGGTTAGTTGACGAGACAATCAAGTCCACGCTCCCAAGTCATGTGAACTGAGGTTGACAATAAACTCGCTTAAGCAACGGCTGTATTTATCATGCTCCTGACAGTGCACAATGACTTGTCGGATGATGCAAAATTCAAAAATTGCCTGGTTACCGTTGATCTTCTGTAATGTATCTTCTGAACATCATAAATATACTATACTGATACCTGTTAAATACGCAAGTCGACACTGCGATGAAAACATTCTCCCAGCATGTCTATCATCCTGAATTTTCAATGTTCTGGAAACTAAAGAACGCCTCCAGAGTGGCATTCTCCACAATGCCCCGTGCCCACAAAATTTCGAATCTTTCGGGCGCAATATATACAGATTCTTGGAAGAACAACTTGTATAAAAATAAATAAAGTTTTTCAGTGACAGTCGGAAGCTTCAAGTTGTTTCCAATAATGCCAAAGTGTCTTCGCCTAATTTTTGACTACCCCTGCAACATGCATATAACTGGACATGATACTGGCTCTTGTAGGTGAACCGGATCCCTTTTATGAGATATAATCATCAACAAGAGTTTCAAATTGTATATGATCCATGCTTGTTATTGGATGAAATTCGGTAAGATATTAAGTACTACAGTAGGTTACGGATTAGGGGCATACTCAAAATTGCAGATAAAGGAATTCATGATGAATGCACCTTATCACCAGCTTATTCTTCAATTCAACAATGTTCCAGGTCTGTGGTGGTAGTTTGTTCAGATTTTATTTCAGAGTGAGATAGTTTTGCGTCATGCCGTTCCCGAGGGAAAACTCGTGACTACGAGTAGTTAGTATACATGTACGTCGTCAGCGATACTTAAAATGCAACAGTTGGCAAATGACACGTACAATCATAAGTTTATACCCTCAAGGCATTCCTGATTCGTTGCTAATATACATAAAATACTAGTGGTTTGAGCTAGTCAATGGTAAGCTTTTTAATGAGTCAATTTAGGAAACCTGATAAATATTTCTCTCCTCAGTGCTTTTCCTACAGAAAATAAAGCAAACCTTTCACTTCCAAACATCACTATTATCACTGTACAATCCTTAGAAACGATAGGTTTCTGAGGAGTTTCCACGAATTGCGTAGCTGGGAGTTTGGCTGCATACCTACTACCTGCTACATTCACCGACTATAACTGCTTCAACCTTTAGCACAAATACGTACATCTGACTATTGACACCTGCTATACATACTTCTACCTAGTAAGTACGACATGTGTAAGTGGGTGGGAGATTAATCATCTGATAGTATATAGAACCCAAATACTTCTGCCGGCATCCCTTGGTAATTAAATGAAGTCGAATAGCTTTATGCACTAAACCTTCTGTCTCTAACGGATGCACACTCTCACTACTCAGGTTAATTAACAGTATATTTTATGTACATGCATGGAGAGAATAACTTTAACCTACACATTCTACTTGTCGAACAAGACATCGTTATGTGGTTACCATACTGGAAGTCACTACCAAATCCATAAATAGAGAAAAGTTTACTAAAAATACTTAAATGTTCATAAACAGTTGATCGAACAGTATATATGGACTGATTAAAGTTCTTTGTTTAGGACTTAGGAGTCCACCGCCGCTGCTCTCCCATATGCGTGATGCAGTGTATATAGCATTTAGAATTTTTTTATTGCAACGCGAATCCTACAAAAAACGACGAACAAATTTTTTTGACAAAACCTTTTTTTAACCCCCGGTTCCATGTCCACGATTGATGTCTGAGAAGTTCAAGTTTTCCCTTGAAACTGATGAACATATTAATTTCAGAAAAATCTCATCACTCTAATTTGGTCAACACTTTAGTAGCATAGATCGGCCCATTTCAATAATAATTCTTTGTATCTATAGATTTTCATTAAAAAAGCTTTCAGAAAAACTGTAGTGTGTTGTTGTGCGATCAATAGTATGAGATGTGGATCCATGGAGAAATCTTTGGGACCACTCTGTACATTAGTATGTTGTTAACAGTTGTTCAAACAATATTACAACATGGTATTCAGAATAAATCTGGACCACCCGCCCACTGAAGTTCTCTACCATGACTTATTCATATTGTGAATTTAAAATCATATTCATGTGTGTGCTATAAAGATGTGATTTCACAAACAGGTTGTCTAACCGCCACAGGCTACATGTGTATGTATGTGAAAGTTAGATCAAAGGCGATTAAAATTCCTTCTTTTACTCATGACATGACATTCAGCTTTTCTCGTGGCATGCCCCATTCAAATCCATTTCCATACATGTTGACAATACCTAACCACCAATCCGTAGAATGATAGCATTTGTTTATAACACCCTGAAGTTATGGCAAGGGGCAAATATTGATTAACAAATTTATTCATAATATTGCAATTTGTATTAACAACACACTTCTAGAATGTAGATACGAACAATTTTGATTCAATTTTCAAAGAACACAGGCATGTGTACGTGTCCCCTTTTATTTACAATACTGTGTTTCGGTTTACTACTGTAGTGCTTCCGAATATCCGAATATATGTATACCTATATGAAGCTACGTCACAATGATTGTGAAGTTAGATTTCACGTTCCTCAGTAACTGAACAAAGTCGTATTGGAAGAAAACGACTTACTATGATGTATCTTTTACATTACATTACATATTCGGGTTCTATAAAGACTATGAGTGGTTGTATAGTCAAAAATTAGACGCTGCGAAGGCCTTAGGCCTATTGCAGACAACCAGAGGTAAGGAAAAGGGGAAAGAAGAATGGTGTATCTTACTCCAACAATATTAGCAGGTTTCATAATTACTTCACCTAATTGCTTTTGTTACTACTCAGACATGTATTTACAGAGCCAATTAATGTTCTTCTTTCCAATTGTTTTGTTGTGTACTAACAGTGTAATAACGGAGGTGAGTAGGCCTTGTTCATGCGTCAGCGCAATGTCTTTGTTGTCCTTCTATTTAGCACGCTCACTAAATTAGAATTTAGGAAATTAAGCAAACGTTGTTTACAGTTTTTGCTACATATTGAATTTTAAAAGCATAAATAGAAAGCAAATAATTGCCTAGGAAAACGTTTGTAACTAACGTAGTTAGGAATTAGGTAGAATGATAAATATTAGAAGGAACGGCAAGCTTTGGCAATTCATGGTAGATGAGAATTACTACGTATTGTATGGTAGCAGGTGGGAAGCAACGGTTTTGAGGATATGTCCATACTGTGATTGTTCAAATCGGAAGCGCATGAATGGACAAAAGCAGGTGAGTCAACAAACAAGATGAAAAATCCTTACGATAGGAAGAACTACTTCCTTACTTTTTCTCTGCTTCTTGAAGGTTCTTTCTGTTTACATGCTAATGAATTGCAAATATACGACGGAAAGTATATTGCAATAAGTCTCCAACATGTATACTTACTTTTGCCTTAGGTAAGTATGTAATTATATTTGCTTTAGTTTCCTCAATGGTCATTTCGTATGTCTTGAGATCGGAAAATCAATTAGAGGGATCAAGGAATTCAGCATCATGAGAACATACAATTAGAAGCAGCCTTCTGCGATACTTGCTTCCGCCGGTCTTGACTAGCTTATCTGGCATCAGCCTTGGAATCCATAATGGCAAGAAGTTTGTTTTAAGTAGAGGTCTACTTGATGCAGGTGGCTTAGAGTTTAGACGGTTGATTAAATATGGATGAAATAGGTCACTCTGATGGGATTCTGTAAAAAACTACCTTGGCCTACTATCCCAAGGGGCATCCTATCTTTGGGAATATTTGCATAATTACAATGAACTGGGGTGCTTTTGTTCAATTTTGACGCTGCAGTAACTGGCGTATTTACTGGATGCAGTTTATATACATACATAGAGGAACACTTTGTTTTATGTTTTTTCCGTAGCCGATTTGTGATTCAGTAGGACCATTACCTGCAATGACACATGCATTTAATCTTCAAATTTTATATAACGGAATATTATTTATATAAACACTGCAGTTCTAACATCATCGCGTAAATTTTTAAGACAAAGAATAGTGGATGGCGCTTATTTGGTGAATGAAGAGCTTTTGGAAGAAGAACAAGCATGTACTTATAAATCTCCTCAACAATATTACGTAACAAATTATTCAAATAATACAACCGACAGTTACTCTATTAAAAGCTTTAATCTGCATGTGATAGAAAAGCAAACCTGTAGATACTTCTAGAAGGTCATTACAGGTACACTTCGATGAAAGTTTGTCACCGTCTGTAACACTTACTCTAAAATAATCTTATTGTGGAAGGCAAACCTCCACGCTCAACATTGCAAAAATTACATATCTTTATTTACCTATGTTGGAGATTTCATTGAACAAATTTACTTTCCCAGCTTAATAAAGTAAGGAATGTAGCAGCCAGAGAATATTCTAAAGCGTCCAGTAGCAAAAAGGGCTATTTGATTTCGTTAACTTCCTCGTTAAACCATTTATGTATTTCATACATTGAATTTGTTTAAAATGTAAATACTACCTCATACTTCCTCACTCAAAAGTTCTTTCTAGCATACAAGTAGGTTAGTCTGTAGCTCCTTACTTTTTTATTGGCTCTTTAATGGGTCCTTTAGCTTTAGGCATCCTGAATTCGATTTCTCAAGGTTTTTCGGAGTATTTCTGCTGTCCTGAAAACCATGATTTGACTTTCCAGCCGTTAATTTAAAAGCCAGCTGAGATTTAAAAGATTTTATTTAAGTGTAAGCTGGGATAAGCGCTACAAAAACGAGTTAAGCATAGTATATATAATTTTATACAGATACTTACTACAAGGATAGTTTACTATAGTGTTTTAAGTAAATAGTCAAATCGGGGACAGGAAGGACCATTCGGTACATCAAATAAGGTCAAAATGGTGATATAAGCTTAAGGCGATACTTCACATACGCCATGTTATTGAAATATTCATGCTCCTGCAGATGTTAAATGTAGGCAAGTACCTAGGGGACTATTCCATCCCCGAGAGTACACATGCTTTTTAAACTGAAATATCGTATGATGACAACGGAACGAGTATTAAAAGGAATATTGGATATTAGTGGGCTTGCAAACTTACAGGTATTCGTACATGCAATAATAATACTCTTGGAATGTATTCCAAACTTGAATACATAGTGTGGAATCTTACTTCTATTTCGTCGTGTGACATGAACTTACGTGTGCAATGTACACGGTGTTATACTGATATAAGCATGGGTGACTTACTTTCCCGTAATCTCAAATACTGCAGAGAACGGCAGTACGGTTGTGCCGAGGAGAAGGTCTGCCACGGCCAAGTTGACGATCAGATAGTGCGTAGAGCTCCGAAGGTTGGGGCTGAGTGCAACAGCCATGAGGACCAAGACATTCCCGCATATAGTCAATAGAATGATGATTCCCAAAGCAAGGGATTTAAATAAGACCATGGTGAGTTGGAGTGAGTCATGATTGCAACCAAGGAAGAAAAATGGATCTTCAGGGGTACAGTTAACCACACTCTCGGAATGAGTAGCATTCGTCATATCCTAGAAAGAATACAAAATACTATGTTAAACTAACATTTCTTTTCATTCCTTTTTGCTGAGCTAGAAGAAGCTTCGTCATCACTTGTATGCTTTGGTTGAGCGAACAACTTGGTCGTCATTCATCCACAACCCGATTGTCACTTATTTTGGTAAAAACATCAACTTAGAAAATATACTTCAGCGGTTTTGTTAGCATTTCTCTTTCCCCACAGTATGAACGGATCAACCCTTCTATGTACATAATGACGCCTCTAAACCTTTCTCACTTGTATAATAACTTTACCTGTACAATATTTTATTAATTATTTAGTACATTTAAGTAAGATCCATCTGAATTACTTACATTTCATTTCGAAGGAGAACTGACACCGTAAAATATATTATTTTGTCGGTACCTATATACGTACAGAGTGTTTAAGTTCTGTTGTAAACTTAGGCACGTGCGGAGGATGCTTGCTTTCCTCCCACTTCTGTTTTTTATTGACTTTCCATCTCTTCTAACATACAGTGTTGAATTTTAATGTTATTGCTTCAAGAACTAAAGTTACGCTACTGACTGCAACTTTCACTCTCAGTTTAGCAAGTTGGCAAACATTGACAGAGCGAGCTGTGTCATAAAAATCCTACCGATTGTTTTCCTGCAGGGAGGAAATGGAGACAGGATAGACGTGATGGAAGAAGTAAAGTGGAGAGTTCTACTAATAATATTTATGTACTCATAAGTAACAAAATACTGTCTGTTTTCAAACTTTGGACTATGTATACCATTTTATCTATGCTGATTCGGATATTGTTTATTGCAGAAAGGTTTATAAACTTTTTGTAAAAGTTTGATCCAAACACAAAGTCTGCAAACCTGTAGTATGCACATAAATAAAAAGACGTGCAATTCTGGAAGAAAATTGCTTAGTGATACATTTTTTTTGCAATCATTGAGGTTCCTCAAATTCGGGGGTTTAAGAGGATTTGTTAAGAAGGAAGCGTTTGTGATAAAAGGAATTAAGAATTCATTGAAGAAAACGTACAAAGAATTTCATAACGTAACTTGTGAAGGCACTTCATCAGGCTCGCGGAGGCAAATCTCCTTGTTAAAATATTTTAGCTTTCTCTTGCTTTCAACTCCAGTAATGCTTCTAGCTCCTGCTGTACCAGAGTAGCCCCACAGCCCCGTTTAACAACAGGCCGGGGAGACTCTGTATAATCTGAAAACTCATATATAAGATGGTGACTTGCTATGTGAGGACTTTCAAATTACCGCTGTAATACGCATGATGAAGTAGCAAAGCGAGAGGAGCATTTTCATTACTTATTTAGTCAAAGAGCTCATGGCTTTCAGAGCATAAAAAATCTTTTGTCTTATAATTTTTATTTCTTCCACCAAAGCAAGACAATAAAGCTGAAAGATTACCACTGTCTTCTTCATAGAAACTCCTCTCCTACGCCACCACTGCAAAGAGCTTTTACCTTCTAATATACTTTCGCCTCCAGGTCCCTCAATATAAGTGTTATTACTCATTTCCATTTCTCTGTATTATGTGTATCTACATGGCAGGAATCAATGAGAAATCTGGGCTATCTTCAGGCTTAATAATCACCAGATATAAACAGGCGAGGGAAGTTTATTAGATCGGTCAGGGCCATTTATCTACACACATTTTATAAACGCCCGTGTACCAATATGATTTCTCATTTTTCCCTGCTCATATTTTCCTTACAGGAGCGGTACAAAGGCTCCAAAACAATTGATGATCAGAAGGATAATTGTAGCCTTGTGAACCGTACAGTTCCGCAATCATTCCCTATTGTCCCAAAGGAGCAGTACCCTCTAACGCAATGACCCAGACGAAATAAGGAGGCTGCGTCTAGTATACCCGCAGTTGGAACATCCAGGGCCGTCCTTGGCATTAGGTTATTCCTTCATGTATGATGTTCTACACGAAAGCAGGGATTACGTCCTGCTTACAGTCATCCGATGAAGGCTTTATAAAAGGAACCAAAGCTTTTCTCTAGACTGTCATACAACGTCTTTTCGTCCCACCCACTCATACCTACTATTAATTACAGGGCTGCCGAAATACGATAAACTCTATGTGACGGATCGAAATTGTACGCACAAATATAATCACTTGTCGAGGCAAATTCGTACCGGGATTTTCATTCGGGTGGGCGTCGTCGAGATGTCACGCGAAATCTTATCAAAAGTTAACATAGGTAGATATATATATATACAGCAGCTATTTTCATTCGACAACATCGTATGCTTTCTCAGAAAACTAGCAATTTTTATGTCATTCCTTATTCGCTAAACCGTCATCTCCACGTGAATTCCCGGGAAAATGCGATACAAAATCTTAAATTGCAAAAGAACGTTCATTCGGCTTCCAGGTAGATATCTGTACATATAAGCAAAATACCGTGAAATAAAATAAGAACTCCATTAACTACTCTTTCTAAATTGCCTAATAATGTTTTAACCTTCTGAATTAGCTGGGTTCAATAATTCAGTCCGGCGTTTAACACGGGTAGGATTTGTACATCTATACACCAACGGAATGATTCACAGGAACGTAGGCACAGCGCAGAGTTTCTTTGTTATCTTCCAGAACTTTTATGACTACAATAGCTTATAATTTGTGGATTAGGTTGTGCATATGTATTGACGTAGTTACACTGTAGCAGGTCACTCCAGCTTCGTTAGAGAGAAGACGTAAGTATTTTAAAAGTAGCGATTAAGCATTGTAGTAAGTGGGACTACTCGTGCGAAATGCCTTTTGTGCTCTCCTGCTCATCAATGCGGGTTGCACCAGTCGGCTAATTAGTAAAGGTTGTGATAATAAAGCAACGCCTTTAGGATTCAAAAGAGACTCCGGCAACACGTTTTGCTACTAACCGTTATTCCACATATGTAGTAATTCAAAGTGGGACAAGATCAACAATGCTCAGTTCTTGTAAAGCTATTTTAGAGAAACAACATGTTTAAACAACAAGCATTATTTTCTTAATTAACCACGTACTCCATTGATTTCAAACATGTTCAAAGTATTATGGACTTCGATATTTGTTTGGGCTAAAGTATACTGTGACACTTCGTACAACAACTTCCATTCTATCCATGAACTGTCGAAGATCTCTTATAAGATTATTTCGTACTAGAACGCTTGTCTTAAAGGTAGATTTTGATTTATTTCCAATCTTCACAAGTTGGAACCTCGCGTCCATTAAGTTAACATATCTCCAGAAGGAAAGATGCAACGATGTGGAGGAAAAATCGTAATTTTACAATAAAAAATTCATACAATTGGTCTAATAATTAATCAAAAGGGATTGTTGCTTTGCATTCCAACTGCATGGGGTTCTACATTCACATTCGATGAATTTGGAATATCATATATATATATATATATGATATTATGATTATATTCATCTAAGAAAACGAGAAAGAATGTAAAATGGATGCGAATACCCTAGGAAGTAAGCTGGGGGTCCTTGATGCCTAAGCGACACAGCCCCATAAAGAAATGGTAAATGACTTGCTAAGCCGGCAGCTAGTAAAAAGGATTGGTTGAAAGATCCGACAGTAGAATTCCAGAAACAATTTCCTGGGTATGCGAAGAAAACATCGGAGGAATTCCTACTCCAAAGCAAAAATTCCTTTTGTGGTAATTCACAGCGAGGAATTGTCTATGTATTTGTGAATAAAAATTCATAATGTTAACAAGTGTGCTTTATGCTCGCATCCAGCTGGTATACACAACATGTGAATTCCCTTCTACTATTTTATTTGGAGCCAACTGTCAAGCCTCCTGTTTCTGACTGTTTTATTCATACCTGTAAATTTATTCAAAAGTTTTTGTCCTCTGAAACTACTACTGTCGTAGGAATGATGTGGAATCTTTCGAATACCTGTTTCCAATTATATATTGCAATTTCCTCCTTTTTCAATCACATTTCTCTCCAGATTTTGTACCAGAATACCTGGAAACTTTGTATATTAAAATTTGTAGGATAATAAAACTGTTGCGAGCATTTGCTTCGCACGAACTTCCGTAACAATCCAGTGGATTTTATAACAGATTCCAATATACATACACCCCTATATTCTAATACTAGTGCACCCGTTCTTTCCAGTGAACAACGTTGCTGGAGAGAAAGCAGTAAAGTAATTAATGCAGTAATGATTACAACCGGATTATATATTTTAGTCAATGAATTCTTCGTCTTTTACAAATTACTATTTTTAATTAGTAGGAAGGTTTCAACAATTTTCATTGATAAGAATTTGAGAAATCTTAAGTAATGAACACAACACTGCATTGGCTCAATTTCGTTTATGAACTACTACTACCATTTGGTGTGGAATTGAAAGAATTTCTGCCTGGGTGCATTACGGAATTGAGCCGAGCAGATTCTATTTCTACATTCCAAAGTTATTGCTTCCAGTCAAACTAACTCTGAGTATCTGGCCAATTTATTGCAATATACTGATGTACATACACCACATTGCTAGAAATTACCACCCAAGTGTCATTTTATCAATGACAAGGAACAAATTACATTCCAACCGTATTTCTGTAGTTGTTCTCACATCGGTCATCATACCAGTATTTCTCCAGTGCAGTTTAAACTGAACATGTACCTCTGAGATGTCGAAATCTTAGTAACCTCCAATTTCAATAGCACACGTGGATCCCTCGCAGGTTATGCACTCGCATGCTGCTAAATGCATTTAAATATTCGTATTTTCAAAGTCAGATGGCTTGCATGTTGATAGATCCCCCACAGATTAGTCCAGGAATGTTGTGTCAAAATCCTAATGGTATTCTATATTTAATTTATTCAAGAAACGAAATGTAAAGTGATTTGCATCAAGGTATTTCAATGAATCTGGAGGTTACAAGGACATTTCCAATGCAGAAGACCATAAGGCTCTTCCGTATATTACTCCTCCATTAAATATGTTACATATGCCATTACCAAACATTCAACGCCTACGATTAAAATATTAATTATAGTACGACAATAAGATTCTATAGCATCATTTGTCCTGAAAATCCAATCTTACAATTTATGTAAATGATCTCAAAATTAGAAATTATTTCACTTCCTGTTTAAGCTCTCCTTTCTTACTTTCTTGGAATAAATAATGGTGATAGTGCTGTAGGTTTTTGTATGTATAAGCATTAGCTAAACTAATGAGGACGAATATAAATACGATTTATAGTATGCTCCATTGAAAACGAATTTAAATGTATAGAAAGACATGTGCTAGAAAACTTAATTAGTTTCCTGGAAAGTAGCCACTTTTAAGGTGCTTTAAGAGATAAGCACTACTTAGCTGTAATGCGACACATTTTATAGAATAGACGAATCAAGTGCTTACACGGTTGAAAGTAGTTTAGAATTTCTAAGCATTTATTTGCGTTAGAAGTCGTAACAACTGAGAAAAGTCACTGTGCGTGCAGATAAAGGAAGGTGTATGCAAAAGCGTTGCTGACAAGAAATGTCTAAAGATGAATTGTGATAGGAAACCTTTTAAGACCGACACACGTGGGCACAGTCAGGATGTTTGATCACACTGAAGATACACTTATGCATTACATAGGACTCGTATACAGACGAGGCTGAGCATCCGATATTGGTTTTAGGAAATGTGCATACCTGACAAGCCAATAATTTACGCAAGCAAATCCCCGGGTTATTGTGCTGTGGGGTTGTGTGTGTGTGAATGTTGTTGGAAAATGATGTCATACTGCATGCTTCAACTATTCATGCAGCTGACGGTTGGCACAATAACACTATACAGATCCAGATGCATACGAGGTAGCTATGGATGTAGGTATTTTTAAAATATGTAAAGTGAAAGTACGAGTGGAGTGAAGTATACACAAGCCTCAGCACACACTTGCTGCATACGATTTCATGTTTGAAGAATAGCTGGAATGGTGGATGTAAGCACTAGGATCCATTTGTAAACGTAAGAGTGAGTACACACACCATGTCTTGTGCAGTGAGAGTCCTATAAGAGTGATTTACTTGAAAATTCTTTAGAATTTAGACGAATTGCTTGCCATTGGAAAAAGAAACCCCGTTTTGAGACTTGGAAAAGAAACTATTACAGTTGATATATGAAGAAAGGCTTTATCCCAAGCATTTGTTATACAAGAAAGGCACAAAGAGAATACGAAAAAGTCCCGAAGGACTTCATGAATGTCACCAAGGATATTTTCTCCCTGAGTTTTCCCTTTCGGCTTGTCCTTCCTATAAATCTACCTAATCATTCAATTTAATGCCAGTCTGTCTTGGTATAGATAATTACATGTATGGTAGCTTTTGCACATTTATGTGCAAGCATGTCACCGAAGAGCTAAGTGTCCTGATCCTGTTAAATTTTTTCTTCCAGATAAACATTCTTCCACAAATGGACATTTCCAGTGGGAACGCTTAATAAATCTGCATTATTTTTTCTCTTTTTATAATGTGCATGCATACTATGTTAATGCACTAAAGTTACAGTGCATACAGTTTTACTCTCGCGTGGTATGCGGTCCCGAGACACATATTGCAGTTTGGAGTCCCACTTTGTAACTTTTTGAATATAGCTTTTAAATCCGAGTAAATATTTCTCAAGACAACACATGCATAAATACTAGAGCATGCGTAAAAACTAGATTATCTATCTTGAAAATGAATCATATCCTGAAGCTTCTGTTCTAAGCGCATAAATTCTCATTAGATTATTTCGCAAAATTAACATGATCATTCTTTTGAAGTGTATTATGAATTTTAACACCTACTATGTGATAAGTTTTTATTAAGAAGTAAACTGCCGTCAGGTTTTAAATCACAGGAACTGAATGTCTTATTAACACCGGGATTAATAACAATAATACGTGATGCATTTCAGTCCCGTAGGCTTTGCATTAATTGAAATACCCTGGCTATTTTCAGCACATGTAATAATGAATATGCATGCAATAATAAACCCAGGAGAGATTTTAGCTTTGTGGTTTACATATGCAGTGCCCGCTATATTGACCAAGTTGAAGATCGGGACAATAGCTTCATAACAATAATTTTAAAATACATTGCTGAGGTCATGCTAATACTTTGGTGAAATTTGAATTAACTTGATTAAATAAGCTGCAACACTAATAATAACTGCAGTGACCTACATAGTTCTGTATGTAAGATACGAGAACGTACGGGCATCAAACATATTTGCTCATGTAATAGCGACAAGAGGGAAAAACTTTCCCCATAATGTAGAGAGCTTGCTTACACAAGCGAGGCTATTCTCATCTTCCAGAATAGTTTGTGAGTGACAGTACGTGAACTAATGCTTATTACGTGCATTTGACCTTTTCAAATGACAGCATGCATCAACCCGGATGTATTTTATCAGAAAAGCTGCCCATTATTTTGTAGAATCACCGTGACATGCTCTTTTTCTGTTGCAAAAGCATTCCTGAACTGAGGCTCCCAGAATTTTAGCTGATTTTACTGATTCAAATTGAGATTTATTAGATTCTCTGATTTCGAAGTCTGCTCTACACAACAGCTCATGTATTCAATTTTGTTTGGTTACATACACAAAGCCCTGCATGAGGCCTTGTGGTTTCCTCTTTGATGATCTCATGGATTATTTCCTCTTCACATTTATTTCGAAAAGTCAGAGTGGCACTTTGGGTAAACTCAATGACTGTATGGCGACTACCGAGGCACGCTGAAGTTAATCAAATTAAGCAGGTGATTATTGGAAAACCATACAAGTTGCAAATTCTATGTTGTACATGCTATTAAGGTTTTAATCAAGCCAGTTGTGGAAGTTTCTTGACATTAACTTATTGAAATGAATTGACTTTGATGCCGCTTTAAAACGCTGGCAAACTGGCTTATTGTGAGTTCATGAGTCAACAAACCGTGACAATTTTGGATTAGTAAATTTGTTCTCGCGTATATCGTTGTACTTAAGCCATCCATAACACTTTAGAGTGTCCTCTCTCCATCTAAATTAATGCAAATTACTGGATTCCGAATTAAGCTTCAGTCTGACAGGTTTGCTTTACTCCTGTTGTTCGTAATCCCCTACAAATGTGACGCGATTAAGTGAGCGCAGTCAATAGACAAAGGCACTGGAAGGAGCAGCTAACTAGTACCTGACCGAGTGGCTGAGTGTGAGGTATGATATTTTTAAGTGGAAGCTGAGGTAGTTTATAGATAATATCAAAGTCATAACAAAACTTTCTTTAGACAACTCTTAGCAAATGGGTGTGCAACATTTGAAGGCGTTAGTAGCTAAGTGTTGTAATTAGTCCTATCCACACTTGCTCCTATACAAATCTGACTTATAAAGAATTCTGCCGCGTTACCCTCCTCCAAGTTAGCCTTTTGGAACCACCAAGGAAAGAAAGTTCAACGTTTATGACAGGGTAACGTATTGTGAGTATGAGAGATTAGAAAAAAGAATGTAACGCTTTGTAAATATTAAGACTACGGGGATGATGACGCGTTGATAGGATTACAAAGTTAGTATTGTCTAGAAACTTGCTCTTCTCCTGCAGCTATTGTTCAATGAAGTGGATGAAAGTTTTTAAAGTGAAAACTTTGTCCGCAGAAACCTTTTCTTACATTATTCAATATCCTGCACATGCTTTATTTTTTTTTAAACTGAGAACAGACACGCAACTTGTAAACAGCTTTGAAGAAGACTTTTATTTTTTGGATCCCATGGAGCCATGCATATCTGAGCACTTATCACTATAAAGTATGTGGCGGAAAGAGAAATTTTACGTTTACACGCACTTGTACACACGTGTTTAAACTGATACAGATTGAAAAGTAGGTAAAAGTATTTGTGATAAAGATCGTACTTGACACAAACATTTCCCATTCCAGCATCATTTATTGAAACTCTTCGAGTTTCTTATTCCCTACTCAAGAACATAATTTTGGAATGCCAGTTGCGTGACCCATATGTTCATCTTAAATAAATTCAAAAATAAAACTGGGAGATGCAGTATATTTATTTCAGCAGGAATAGTACCATGGGGATTTACACTGTTGTTTTGAACTTTCCTAGAACTAAATCCGGGGGCTGCAGCATTCACTCTGCAATAGGAAACCAAAGCAAATTTACAAAAAGAATAAATATGAAGAAGTCTTCGGTAGCTAAATTGCTTCCAACATATGTAACGCTCGATGAACCCACACGTGTTACAAAGATTGAAACGATATTTCTTGGTATTCAGAGTCATATATAATTAACTAAAGTAGTATTAATAATCCTTAGATAATTTTCCTACAAGCGTTTGAGCACCGTCAGGAGTAGCAGTAGCTAAAATGGGTAGCAACGAATATTAGTGTAGCTAATACGATAGACACGGGGGTAGCGCCAGATAATAATTTCGTATCCAATCCATAAAGTTAGCGTTCAAGAAACTAGCTAAATAATGAGTTAAACACTGAAACTATTTTGTTTAATGAAGTTATTAAGGTAAAGGGTTATCAGGTTAATGCAATCTGTATCCAATTTCATTTCGTGGATCGAAGTCTCGTTTGAAGGTTTATTTAAGAAGACCCAGTTTTGTTGTTACATTTCTAGAATCTAGTCGATAATAATTTGGACCAGAGCTCATGTACCAAGAAGTACTAATTCTATTAAGTCAACCCCTAAAACCTATTTAAATCAAGTCAGCCCTACAATTGCCTCTCATTCTAACATCCAATCATATATGTAGTTCCTGTTTATATACCAAAATAACTGGCATCAGCTATCCGGAAATTTCAATTAAGCTTGGTAAACATAATATTTTGGGCTACTACTATTCTATTCGCTGTAACTCAGAAACACAACGTTTCAAAGGTATTAACTATATAACGCTCATTCTGCCCCCTCGGGCCTTCAAGGGCCAAGCATTAGTCAGCGTCAACATGCAAACCATAGTAAGCCACTTATAAAAATAACTTACTCAATTTAATTATGCACGTGTACATCCATGTAGGTACGTATGTATGGGAGCATGGAGAAGTTGGGCCATGACAACGAATCTTTAGTGCGGTATGTGTGTTAATTTGAAGAACAAGCTTTGAAAACTTAAGAACTATGCTAACCGAATGAGCTCTTACATCAGTCACGGTACTTGGGAATAATTTTGTTTACATTTCGTCAGCTTCAAGGAATACATGTAAAGGGCAAGGAAAGTTGGAACAACTGTAAATAATCACGTATGATTAGTAGTATTGGCATGTTACAATAAGTCCGTAAAGATTTCTGTCGTTTTGAAATTGATTATTATTACATTTATATTGGCTCGTAATTTAATGCTTTCGTCCACAGTTTTGCAAGTATCATCTGCCGTTACGGAGTTGATAAGATTTGTTTAAAGTACTGTGTACTGCTTGTTTGTATACCTATCGAGGGCTTCCATCCAACTCATCCGAAAACGGTTGGAAACGTAAATATTTTTGTGCATGCTGCAAGATTCTTGTAAATATAAATGGAAAAAGTCCACTATTATTTATTTACTTTGATAAAGCAAACGCTTGAGGAAATACATTCACCGCTATTTATTGCCGAATAAAGATATACTTGACAGGTAGGTATGTACTACATATGTATGCATAGTAACGCATGTATATAGGAACAAAGTTTATGTAGAGCGATGTTGGCTTCCATCCTCTCATCGTGTGTGCTATATCGACCTGATTAGTTAATCATGTAACCACTTGAATTTCATTTACTGCCATCACTTTATCTGGAAAACTGGATACAACGGGTGGTTGATAAGTGGTGCAGTGTGTAGGAGTTTTATTTGTATTCAATTAAAGTTGTGGGAAAACACGGGTTGCCGAAAGAAGAATGTGGGGATAAAACCAACACTGATTCCAATATTGTAGAATTTGGGAAATAAGTGATGTTACATTTATTAATACTTTTTGGTCTTCTCCGACGTAAACATACATAATTTGATTGATTGTGTGATTGATACGAGGACATGTGCTATTACTTCATCTAATACAATTTTGGACAAAAACTTGTTATTGACAAAGTTAAGGTATTTGCTTGTGGTTAGATATGGCAAATTTATAGGAGTAATAGGTTGGTAGGGTAAATTTATAGATGTAAGGTGTAGCTCCAATTTACTCTGTCGACAAGTACAATGTCTGGGAGACACATGGGCGCTCGCAACGGGGAGTGAACTATGGTTAATAGCTCGTGCCGTCACTTAAAGGCACATCTACTGGTATCAGCTATACCCAGCATGTATGAAATCAATTGTAGGAGCGAGATCTATACCAAGAAAATTCATTTAAGCGATTTGAACGCCGTGAAAAAAATATTTGTTTTTCATTTACTTTCTCACACCTCTATAGGATGATAAAACAGAAAAGACGAAGTACGTTCGTTGGGTTACAAGCTGCTTCTGTTACAATTGACTTTTCCCAGACATGGGTTCTCGTCTTTGACGAGCCTGCTGGGCTCATGCAAAACGTAGGGAGTAAATGTATGGAAACCTATTACCTATAAGACAAAATATGTATATAAGGTTTATAAGAGAGAGAGAGTCACGGTATTTTGGATTTTTCTTCACTCATTCCGCTCCCTGTCGGTTTCTCCGCTCTGCCAAGCACACACAAAACTGAAAATTACATTGGTGCAAATATTACTTTTATCAAATCATCTACACCTCAACCACCATAACTCAACTAATGCTTTGCTTTCATATAAATTTGTCCAACCCTAATGCATTTATGCAATTTCCTCCATTTCCCAGTACGAAAAGATTAATAATGTATTACATACTGATTTCCTGGTTCGTATTCTCTTTCATAAAATAAAAGCAAAGACATGTGCCAAAGCGCTTGCATACACAATGTTTCCTAAAACTGCTGTAGGACATGAATGTAGCCGTCGTTCCAAATTCTTAGTATGTATTTCTAAGAGAATTGAAACTCTAGCAGTTTAATAACATGAAGATACTAGATAGTGTTTTTCTTCCAGCAGGTTCTTCACCTAAGTAGATTCTAAAAGAAAGAAAAACATAGAAAGACTGAATCTATCATGCAAAACAGGCAGCACTGCCAGCCCTAACGAGCATGCAAACCTTGGATGGGAACTTGACTTTCATAATGAAGTTTCACAAAAGAGCATTTTGGGTGCATTAAAAGATTCCTACTGTTGGCTTGGTGAAGAAGCTTTTGAGTGGGTTCTAGAACTCAGAATCTATGTTATGTATGCCAGAAGGATACCCATCCTAATCCCTTGTAATCATAGATAATGTAGCAACCTAGAACGGAAAGTAATTTTGTAAACGACTGGCATAAGTATTAATGAATTGTCATTCTGATTACAGCTTGGCTGCAAAATGGACAAATGATTGATGAAATGCTGGTTATATCCTGATTCAATATTCTATTCTGTGTACATAGATATATTTGTTTGAGTCTTAAGGGGCTTCGGTAACATCTTTACAATAAACTATTTTGATAAATATGTACTCAACTTTAAGTGCAAACTACCCTTCGAATGCAATTTCTGCTCAGACACTTCCATTATTTAGGACGGCTTCAGAGTTAAATACGTTCTTAAAAGCTGGTGGTGTCTACATTCATACAATCAATTGAATGATGTTTATATAACTTGAACTCTTTTGTGACTGCGCTAATCAAGTGCTGCAATTCATAGATTAAACGGTTGTAGTGAAACTTTTAGACCATTTACTGGGTTATTATATTTTAGCAGGTGTATATTTTATAAACTGAGAAAAGGCCTTCAGCTATACCAAGTTCTTTTGATAAATTTTGTTTGCATCCGATGAATTGGTAACTCGTAGATAAACAGCCGTTCTCCGTGCAAAATTCTTTTGAACTTTCAACTTCTTTTGAGGCAATCCATGCCGCTGTAATTTCAAAAGCAATCACAAATTAGCATGTGCACGAGTTTTCATCACTGCAGGCTGATCCATCTTCAGTTGGTTGTGTAATTAATTTGCTATGGGTTTCCTTCGACATTCTGAACTATCATTTAATTAAACAGCATCTATACTTTAGAAACATTGGGATTATGAAGATAGTTACTTTAGCAGTAACAATTTGTTTAATAGAATAACGTACATGTATAGTGACTTGTTTTATTTCATGTTTTCAAGTAATTAGTAGTGATCTTCGCGTTTCTCCTATATATGAAGTAATACAATGTGAATTCATTTGGTCATAACTCTCGGTTTGGTTTTCTGCAGGCAGCAAACTTTTACTTCTTTATCGTAAATTGCCTTCAGCTTAATTGATATCTTCAAACACCTTTGTTCTATACTTGCATTTTGGCTTCAAGTTTAATTAACACGTGTGACAGCTGTTCTTGTTTTAATTTTTTCCCGTACTTTGTTCATCTAAGTTTTCAATACCATGGTCAAAGCACTCGAAACACACGTACTACTTACTATCTTATTGCGTATCAAGTCTTAATTAAGCAATATGAAGTTATGGTATAGTTGATTTTACTAATATAAATGTGGGTCTTCCCAGTAGATTTTGATCGTGGGATATCTGCTTTAGGAACGACAATGCCAGCTCTCTTTTACACAATAGTTCGATGCTCGACAATGAAATCACAGACGAGGTACACCTTTGAGTATCCACTCCAATCGATGAAAAAGTAAAGAATGATGCAACTCAATTACATGGCAGGAAACAATATAAAGGTTGAACGTAATGTTTAGTTTGATTTTACATATTACGTGAAAATTATAGCCATCAATGTTAAATCTCATTTTGGTAAAAAGTCAAGTTCAAACTATGTCACCTTCAACATATGTAGATACATGCCATATATGCGTCTATTATAACAAGACTAATAGAGAAATCAAACTATTGCAATTCATAAAGCCCGTAATGGATTTATCTTAATGTGTTTTGATACTGGGAATCAAGTGTCTGTAGGGATTTTGTTGTGCTCAGGTTGAAGGATTGTGTTATGTCAATATGAACCAAATGAATTTCTTCGAAATACAGAGCATTTGCAATTTACACCACACGAGTAAATGTTATTTCAAATCTATTGCAACGTGACAAATTTTCCAGTTACGATCTTTCCCGGAAATTCATTGTACAAATAAGTATATGGATCGAGTGTAACGGTTTGTGTATAAAAGAGGAAATACGGCGTATACCTGTAGGATCTGATCATATCTCTTTGATACTTGCTGAACTAGTGCTTCCTGAGTACGTGCTAACTGCTGTAAAAACTGTTATTGTAAATTAGTTACTGTAATTTGGACCACATAATGTTTGTTCTATCGCTTTTGTGGTTTGTTTACGGGTATAAAAGTTACTACAAGTAAATACAGGAAAGATAGGGACTAAATCCATTGGTCATATTCTAGGAACTACATGAGATGAAATTTTATAGGAAATTTTACTTTATAGTAAATTATTTACTGGAAATGGAGATTCACATCGCCATTTATTTGGGGTATAAAATATGTTCTTAATCTTTTCCGCATACCTTGTGCTGTATAATCTTGCCCCCAATCACAAGACAAGACTTGCTTTGCTGCCCTGTTTCGGGTGCAGAATGTAAATGTTACTCATGAAAATAAAATTTAATCTATGGGGAAAGTATAAGGAAGCTATGTCTTCATAAAGGAACAAAAGCGACGTATATCACGTTTTGCGTCATAGTCTGAGATCCAGAACGAAAACAAGGATACGTGTCAAAGCAAAAAAATTTCTGCAGATTAAGTTTACTTCGTCTACCTCAGAAACAGCCTTAGGCATAATACCTATACATATGTATTTTCCCCTTCAACAACCTATTGGAATTCATTGAAAGATTTGGGTTGTGCAGTGATAATCCTGTGACGTGTAGGTAACATGTTTGGGTTCCAAAGATGTTGTTATATATTGCATAGAATGAAGTTTATGTACAATTTTATTGAGCTTACGGTTAGGTTTTTAGAATAAATCGCTAGACCAATTATTATTAAACACTTCACTGACAAAATATCCAGACCTGAAAGCTCTCCGCAGCTCAACTCAGAGTAATTTTTCCAGTCAGTTGCAGACGTCTTAATGACACATCCATTTTTCTTTTCAGAGACCCTAGAGCTCATTCAACTAATTATTATTTTTCTGTTTGACGAAGAACGATGTGAAATCAAAGGCATAAATCAGAATTATACTTCAACACCTTAGAGCATCACTTTCTTGAATACCAATGCGCTTTGATCTTTTTCCACTTTAGATGTACAATTTCTTATATTTCTCGTAGGCCCCCAAGTCATAAATCTTATAAGAAGGATAGTTTAATAATTTTTCGCCTCTAGGAAAATTAATTTCAGGACTCTCTACAAAAAGGCTGGGTTATTTTTATCATCGTTGACAGCTTTTAGGGCATATCTCTAGAATCCATTTGAAAATGAATTCCTTGGGAATAAAGCTATATGTAATAATTGTTACATCAGCTGTTACGCATATACTGTCTGTGACAATAGTCCTTTAAACAAATATATATCTTCTACAATAAAAGAACTATTATTGATGTACTTTCAAAACATTCTCGCGTTAGCTTGTCCAAATAAGTATCGATCAGTTGCAATTTAATCGCTCTGACAAACTGAGCGTGGCAAGGTTTTGCCAATTGTGAAATGAACCAGAGAGAATCGATTTACCAAGCTGCAGAATTATGTTTGATTACGCTATATGCGTCGATACTAGATGTTTGTATGCGAAAGTACGTTCAGATTGCTGAAAGCCATACAGTAGTAAATTGGTGATGAAGAGATCGCTCGAATACATTGATTAAAGGAAAGAATTTCAGGGTAACCACAGTCCTCCGTGATTAATACATCCTCCTCATGGTATCAACCACTCGAGAAAGCCTGCATGGAAAACTATAGCACTATCTAAAATGTAAAAGAATTGTGAAGTTTCTGTCAGCTCTCAAGTCAACTGTACATCATCGTACGGTGTCAGGGGCAGGACCCGTATCCTTAAAAAAGTATTCCAAATATTATCCTCCCCTGTTCACCACACTCGCTTTATTGTACCATAAAAGATATTACGATTTAGCTCTAGGCTTTAAAGCAAAGCTCTGAACTCGAGGGAGTTTCAAGATAGTATAGCTAAAACCTACTAAATTGTTTCTCTTATTAATACTTAAATGTCTTCTTTATAATTACGATTGGGATTACATTGCAGCCGTTAAATGCTTTATTTTTTTATTTTTAAATTCATGGTAGTGTTTTACTGTTTACCAATTACCATTACCTCATACGACAATGGTTTTCAATAGGCGGATTTATGTAGATCCTTAATTAAGCTAAATTTGGCATTTTGATTTTACTTCCTCAATCACCACATTCCAGTTTTGTATTGAATTTACCTCAACCACTGTGGCAAAACACTGTAGCTGTAAATTTTGAAGCTTATTTCAAATTGTATGATTACAGACGAGGTGAAGTGTATTTGCTGTAATTATTAGGATTTGGAAAGCTGTACATAATACATATATTAAAGTGTAATAAAGAGTGAGATGAAGTATTAAAACGAATGAGGACTTGAATCTTACCTGTATACTCATATTGATTGTCATAAGATCAATTAGAAATGGAACAGTTCTATATACTCTTTCTCTTTTGACAGCTGCAACACTGTACCTCTTCTCTTCTAACGGGAAAGTTCTTTTGAAGTGGGCTTATTGTAATCTGTAGAGTTGAGCTTACGCAAAAGCTGTACAAGTCAAAGCCAAATTTGATGGCGAGATTTGGAGCAACTTATGATACGAGCCGTAAATAATATGATGAGATTTGAATACACACTTGAATGAAAGAATTATTTCCAAAATGCGCGTTTAGTCTAATTTCAATAACTTTGGCATAATTAATTCTTGTATATTATCCCAAATGTGGAACCACAAAATAACAAGGAGAGTAATATAGTGATGTAGCTTATAGATGACGAAGTCTTTGTTTTAAGTCATTTTAATATTATTTGCTGTTCCCGGGGCTTAAATGAGGCATTCACTTCCTACCCAAAGATTCCAATTAACCACCAGCTCGTGGTATTTCAAATCTCAAAATTCTCTAGGACACAGTTTTGTGCTTATGATTTTCACGCTCACTTGATGTTGCAGAATAAAGTACTTAAACATTAATTTTTGGAGTAAAAGGAAAGTTTGCGGTGTCTAAACAATTGGTTTTGGTGGGACTTTACTGCTTACAGAATGTATTCACAAATTCATATAAGTAGATAATCTCTTGCAAGTAGTTGGATATTGAGTAATTTCTGTAAATAACCATTCAGAGTGAGAGTACATTTTTATAGTTTTTATCATCTTTGAACCTAACATTATCAGATGTAGTTATAAACCGTGAAATGTGAAGCTTAAAGGCTCAAGATTAGAGGAACTGTTTAGTATTATCATATAAACATTGTCATTTGTATAGGCTTGAAGCCTTAGTTAACCTATCTTACACAATAATCAGGAAAAGGTTGGGTTGGGGGAAAGTCAGATACCTTGAAATAAATGGAGAAGATGGGAGGACGGCTCTCTTCCTCAGTTTCTCTTCACGCCCCAGAGTCTTACAGCATTTTAGGAGTTTCACCCCAAGAATCGCAATTTATCAAAGCCAAACAACTATGATTAACTAGTTCTCGACAACACAAATCAGTTTTGAGAGTCCAGCATGCTAAGTTGCAGGTTTTTTAACACTACCTTGGGTCTTCTGGAACTAGTCTGAAACAATATCGTTTAGGTTTTGCTCAAGTGTTACTGAGATGGAAAGAGTAAAATTCAGTTGGAGAAGAAAACTTTCGTTTTTACACACACACAAATACACACACTCAAGACTTTCGTGAGTACAGAAAGGTAGGGTAGCTCTAGACTGGGAAAATTTGTATTTTGAGTTTGCAGATATTTCTCATGCTGTCGTAAATTCGACCATGCTGGAGATCTTATAGGTACTACACTACATATAAACTTTGTTTTCTATCATTATTTCTTTACCTTGTATATTCCGTGCTAATAAGCCTGGATGGTTACTACATGGGTCTGGGTACGGTTACAAGGGGGAACAATAAAACATGGAGCAAACAATAATGCTTTATCATTTATACTGTGATTGTAACTATGGATATTGCTTCTCCAACACGCGTCACTTTTGTACTCCTAATAATAGTAGCATTGTGCGATGAGGTCATTTCATCAACTTTACAACAACAACTTTTTTTCTTCCCTCACACTCTATACTGTCTGAAGTGTAGGAAGGATAAATCATTAGAAAAACGATTTTTCTTCTTAGTCCAAAATAATACCCTACTTTCCCTCTGAATCGAACTTACTTGATCGTTGGTGTTTAGCGCTACCAACTACAAATTACAAAGCTTCAGTATGCACCTAAGGTTCTTTTTGTCTCCACCTGTCAAGATACTTCCAATCTCTTGTTAGGGAAATTCTTCTATTATCACTTTCTCCGTGTTGACGTTGTTGACATATGAAACATGTCTCATGCAGCGCAATTCTGAGACGATCTACTTGTTGCAATATAGTTTGTTTGCTTATGGTCGTTGAGATGCTGTGTTTTTAAAGTTTTTACAAAGTTTTGCTACTTCAAGTTTTTGGGGATTCACCACACACACACTCCAGAAACTTACAATTAGTTTGTTGTTATTTTCTTTTAGAGTTGCAATGACGACTCGGAGGATAATCTAACGGGTAATTATTTTGTAGTTGACTGGAATAAATATATCGAAGTAATTATCACTAAGAATTCTCCACGAACTTGAATGGTCACACGGAAATAATAGTAGGGTCCGGTCGACTTCTCTGACATTTCTAGTTGTTTCAGTGTGAATTGTGTGGGTAAATCATTTGTGGGTTACGGGTGCGCTGTCAAGTTGCTCTTTATTGAGTCATAAATATTTCACGATACACAATGCAGTTTTTAGCACGTCAGCTTTTTCAATCTTGGAAATACTCTTAGGACGCTATTGTATTCTACATACTTGTAATATTTTCAGATCCTTTCAAGCTTTTTTGTGTACAGTTCTTTCCGGAGAAAAGTCCTATATACATTCTTCCACGTGTGTGATTCACTGTATTTTTTCCGGATTCCGAACGAAAAGTAAGTGTGATACACTTGTGGTTAGCCCAGTTTGATGACTTAGCTATACTTAAAAAGAACAACTGAGAGTAGGGAGGTAACTGATGGACAGACACAAGGTACGAACATTTCTTATAGGAAAGCATTTGTTGAACGACGAAGGGGGAATGCGCGGCTTCCTGCTCAATTCTTATCTTCTCCAGTTCCGTGCTCTCCTATGGGCTTCTCCGGGCTTTCGTTTTCACTTTTTGCAAGCTGCAACATAGACAGTTTAACAAAACGCGTTGAGGCGCTGAAAAATATTTTTGTAATAATATAAGTTCCTGATTATTAGTTTTATAATTAACTTTGGCAGTATTCTTCCCATTAAATGCAACAATTAGTAATACTGTAATTTCATAATAGTCTATTAATTTACATGGTGAATCTTCATAAAATCTAAATTAGTTTCGCATAATTTCAATAATTTATAAATATATAGCACAATGCTGTCTGAGTTATAAAAACAATATAATAAAAATGAGGAATAAAAAGCGGTGATCGCCTTTACGAGTCAATGCAAAAATGTGTAATCCCTACCTTGATGACTACAACTTAAGATAATAAGGTGTAGATATTACATCTATATCTAGCAGTATTTCAGACGTAGTGTACATATATACTCTTTGATATTGCATGCAAAAAGATGGTACGTTATGTAAGTTTTGATTCAAGTCAGCCAGCCACTCGTCGACAACAAAATGTGTTCAAAGGAATCCGCTTAGGTGTTTTGGGGGAAAGTGCGAAGAAATCAAGCGGTGATTCAATCAATCCTCTATGGAGGAGTATCTAGTTACTGTATATATTGTGGTAGTGTGGTTGACTTTCCAAGAAAAATCGAAACTGTAATGATACGTACGATAATTGTGTATCGTCGTTTCGAAACTATTGGTGAAAGCACATAGAAAGCAGAGGGAACAGTTCATATAAGATTTATTGTCGTGGTTTTGCTCTTATATTTATTGATGGAAAGCAGGAGCCTTCAATCTCCAGATGCTTTCAATAGTTCGTAAAACATTCTCACTCCCTAGTTTTGCTTTACTATTTCTCTTGGGCGTTCTGAAAACGCGAGGGTATGTCTTCTACATGGATACATACATAGATACATACACAAATACATACATACGTATACTTCATACGTCGATGATGGGATTGAATTAAAATGAAAGTGACAGTACGTGCAAAAATATAAAAATGAAAAGGCAGAGGGAATCCAACGGCCGAGATTGTATTTCGAAATGGTGAAAATTCGTTATTTTTCAAAGAGGAAAAATATGCCATCGATTGTTACTCGTTGTTGTCTAGTAAAGAGAAGTGAAAAATACCTCCCTACAGTCCACATGTGGGCAGTAGACAATGAAGTCAAGAATGTATTTTATCCATTCCAACAAGCCATGATAAATTGGCTTTTATTTGGTTCGATGAATTTTTTAAGGGAAGCTCTTTGAAGACTAACAGAGGCACGATGCTCCTTGCACATCACAAAGTTCCTTCCATGTATAAAAGCAGCTTGTCATGGCAACATCTCCTCTGCCACCACTCATTTCGTTCGCTTGGTAGGGTTTTCTAGCACTTTGCATAATAGGCTTATTTAAAGTACTGTATAGTGAATAACCAGCATTTATAATTTCATGTGTCGCATTCTTTCAAACATGCGGAACTCTTATCCTATGGAGATAAACTCCTATCCTATTGAGATAAAACTTATATTCTTTGGATCACAAATGCCGTTGCTATCTATCTATCTATATGTGATCAATTTTACGGTAGACAACAGCTTAAACTTTTCTTACTCTACTTCTCCAGCCTGTCAACATCAGTTATTGACTATTCAAGCACATAGTTTCATACAGTGCCAGACTGCTTTCACTGGATTATTCTAGGCCAAGAGCTCTTTTCTCATTTAAGGTAACATTATTTTCTCCAGCAGAAAGTCAAAATAATTGGTATCAGTCCGATGATTTCATTACTTATTTTGTCATTTATGCATCTTCCGTGAGGAAGTAAGCCATTTGAAAAAATAATTTGTTTCTGGAAAAAGCTTTCAGCGGGATACTCATGGGAAAATTGGTTACAGCACAACGTATCCAATACACCCTAATAATGTACGATAATAAATTCAAAGCAAACGAAAATATAACTCAGGCCACACAAAGTCCACGTATGTAATAACTTAAAAATTATACAAAACAATCTGACTATCCAAACTTGTGTTTCCGCACATTATTTCTCGTTGATTGCGATTTTACCTTCGTTTCGTGTAATTATTCTTTAAATTCTACATTTAAATTACGATAATAGTAGACCCAGTTAACTTTATTGGAATGTCAATAATTATTATTTAACGGCTGATGTCACTAATAATATTATAAACTTGAGAGCTAATTATTTATTTGTTTCAACCGTTTGTGTATTCTTCAATCAATGTACACTGAATGAATAGTTAAACAAAACCCACCAATATTCTTAAAATTATTATTAATAAATGCTTATTTTGAAAAGATAAATGCTTATAGAAATCCTTCATGTCTTTAAAACTTTTTGATTTAAAAACAAATGACTATATTTTCTCGGGATAGTCACACCATTTGATGACGTAATAATCACCCTGCGATTCATGAATAGTCCCAATTAATGCCAGCTGGTTTTATAAACGTAAACTTCCTTCTCAAATTATTATATTTGATTGTTGGCAATACTTGAGGTGCATTTGTCAAAACTAAAAAGAAAAGAATATTTTGATGACTATGATTTGGTTGATTGAAAGTTTGACCTATTGAAACCTTTAGAATGTTCTCGCCGAGAACAGGGTTCTGAGAACTTCTCGGAACCTACTCCGAAGTGATTGCATAGTTACTTACCCCTATAATGTACATGGACAAATGTTGCATTCCACTACATACTTTATGCACTGTGATGTAGAGAAATACTCCTTGAAGTTTCAAGATTATTTCTGTTGTCTTAACTCAAGTTTGCCTTAACGCGAGTGGATATGTTACACACGCCTACGTCGATTACAAATACTGGAGAAAGTTCCGAAAGGGATCAGGGCACGTTTTGTGGTTTTTGTAACGTTCAAGCACATTCATAATAAATAAAGATTTGAAAAACGCCGGAGGGATGTTAGTGTAGGTGTATGAAGAATACCTTAGCATTTGATGACGAAATGAATGTACGATACAGATTCTTGGTGTTCTCGACAGTTTTACATTGTAGTAACAGAAACATGCCAAGACTAGTGAATTCAAGACTAGTGAATTCTGTTTGTAGGATTTCCTTCCTTGTTTCAGTTACATATTGTCTTGAAACTTGAGAACATTTGAACTCAGTAATAGTAATTAAACTACACGGGCAGCCGAAATTCAAGAAATGTCGAGAGATCACATCACATTGAAGTTGATAATCAACCTAATTACTGGAAAATTCTGAGACACTGAAAACGGTATCGTGGTTAAAGCTGGCTAAGAATGGAAACAGTTCAAAGGCATTGAAGACTGAGAATATGTTGGTTTTGTTTTGACGGAGATTTCTACTGTTTCTGCTTTTGGAATTCTTACAACGCCCGAAAAGGTTTAGATTCTTCAGTTATTAGAAACTCGAATTTCCCCAGCTGGGGTATTCGAGAATAATCTCAATAAAGCATCCATAAAGTTATTATTATTTGATTTTATTACGCTCAATGTTTAACCAATAAAACTGATTTACGTATCTAGCATAAATCCTGGGGAAGATTCAAATACGAATTTCTTTTCGCTAAATGCTAGGAACATTCAAGGGATCTATCTAGGCTTGGTTGGATTGGTGATGCCTTAATTTAGTGTAAAAGCTCCGAAATAAATTCAAACTCAGTTGGATTTGTGTTGTGAGACCGCGACGGCGTTTGCCTCAATGTTGCTGACGTTGGAATCTCTTGAATTACTTTTTATTATTGACATGGCAACATCATTTACCCTCTGCACATGCTTATACACGATACATTTTATAATCATATTAATGATAAAATTTTAACGAGAGTTATTACTGGGAGTTGGAAGATTCCAGTAACAAAATTACCTCATATTGTTTGTTTAGATTATTTCCATTTTTAATTAAATGAAAATATGTGTCACAACAAAATTCCTTTGTGAAAGTTTGTGAATAACAGCTAAAATATATGAGGCGAAAAGTTGAAAGTAGAGAGAAAATTAGAACTAACGGGACATGTAGAAATATTAGCTGTATAAAATCATCGAAGTTCATTCTAAAATTTCACTCGACCGTATGAGAACTGAAAGCTGATAAAGTTAATCAAAAGAGGTATTTCCATGAGCGGTTCCTTCATGCTTTATTTCCTCCCATTCATCTGCATACCGTTTTAGACGAATGCCTTTGTCTCTTCAGGCAACAAATGTCAAAATTGGCTAGGGAATAGAGTCACGTTTTTTGAATACGAGTTACTACAAGTTATAATATAAAATAGATAGAGAACACCCATGATCAAAGGCATTTATACTACAACGATGTGCTCTTCAGGAATTGACTCATCTGCTCCCCCCATACATCTTATTGCCCTTGAACTATTACTGGGGAAAGAAAACATGGACTAATGCTCATGTAGAGGCAGGAAGTAAATATCAGCTTCAATATTATTATAAGCCAGAGTGAGCAATAGTTGGTTGGTAATTACCTGTGAGATTAACTTTTACCCAGGGGCTGAAGATTCATCATAACTTTCATGTCAACATATAAACTTATATATACGATATACCCATAAACATATACTTGTATATGTTTATGGGTTTGTATTATGTGCCACCGTATTTAAAGATGAATATACGAAAGGTACCAATACCTAGAAAGTAAGCCTACAACCCCCAACATCCTTTTGGAATTGAATCAATATATATTATAGCTTATTGCCTAAACCCAGATTTCTTCCAAGATTTTTCTTTCCATCTGCATATTAATTTTCATATGGTTTTCATTACACCCACTTGATAACCCACGATTTCTTGGAAGAAAAAATTAATTGCAATAATTCCGATTTCATAAGAACTTCAAGTCGGTTTAAAAAACGTGAACATGTATTCATGTCACACCTTGTGGTGTTGACGTCATGTGTGTTCCCGAAACACATTATTTCCGTTGAATAGTAATAATGGGCATGTATCGGAGATTACACTTTATATTCAGCATATATGATGCATTGTAATTATTGGTGTCGGAAAACAAAATGTTTCGATATATGTAAGTAAAATTTATACGTAAACGAGACTCCCCTGCAAGGTTTTGTAGTTAAAGTAAAATATGTATGTGGGTGGTAAGTTATTAGCAAACGCATAGGCATGCTCATTCAATTAAACTTCATAAATTTTTTTACAGGTTACGTATTCCGATTTATTCAACATAATGATTTTATGCTTTGGTTACATTCATGTTTGTTTTTTGCATAACTATGATTTGTTTATAATAAGAGTATTAATTTATAAATAATTTTATGTTTTACCAAATTGTGTACCTAATATATTGTGCATACAAGATACATATATAAATAATATTTTGTGTTCAAATATGCATATGGACTACCGTTGGAATTCGATAGAGTCGGACATTACAGGGCTGATTAACGCTCTGAGACTGTGGCTAAAGAATTCAAGAATTTGACCACAGGAATGCTCCGGAAGGGTTGCACAACAGCATAGAAAACAAATTTAAGAATCATTTAAAGGGATAACTTGAATCCACTCAATCATGAAAGTTGAAAAGCATGTAACAGGGATAATGACGCAAAGGGACACCAGCTCTACACCACTATATGTGCTGGGTAAATAAGTTGAATACAACTGCGGCCATTGCCATTTACAAAGAATCTAGAATTAAAGGCTTAAATAACCTTAGATCTAGAAATTTCCCGATGGAGAGTCTATGAAGCAAAACAAACAAACTCACTCGAGAGTCAACAAAAGTGTTTTAAGGACGAGAACCGGTAAACAATTTCCAACAAAAAAAATTGGCTCATGTTGTATCTTTTAACGTAGACGACGTGATGAAACTTTGGAGTAACCAAAGAACTATCTGTCACATAGCATCTCAACGTATTTTAGTTAAAAGTACCGGATTAATTTAGCTTGGACTTGATCGACTACTAATGTATTTTATATAACCTTGTTGACTGCCGTGAACGGCGTGAACTTATGAAAGGAAGAGCTTACATAAGGGGAAAGTGAACATCTTAGTTAATGCGTGCCTGTCATGCAGTGATTTTACTGTCGGTGAGTTTCCAAATTAGAGTATATATGCTTATTTTGCTAAAGAAGCCAGAAAAACTCACAGGAGTAAGCGATCTAGAGTCAAATCTAATTATAATTCAACAGTTTCAGCAATCGATTGCATCTCCATTACGAAAATTCGAAGTCAGCCGTCTGACGGCTGATGAATAGCGGTGACAAAACTTCAACAGCTGAACCATTCAAGCCGTACACCATTAAAAGAATAGCAAGAATGGGATGTTACAAATATAAACCTCTATATATCCAGAAAAGATGAGCATGAAGTCACAACTAGCATTTATTTATGTTGTTCTCGCTCAGTGTGTATACCTTGAATGAAATAAGCTTTTAGTAGCTTTTGAGCATATTGCTCTTACTAAGTTGAAAGAAAAAATTCTGTCATGCGGGTACAAAGACAATCCTCAAACACCAGTGTCGGGTAATACCGCGCAGGGATTATAGGCTGATGAAAGAAAAAACAAAAAGTTGCAGAAATACATTGCTACCTGCCTTATAAACTTTTTATGTGAGGTTGAACATGATGATCCCTTTGTCAAGAGATAGGTCCAAAGTACAGTATAGCTTAGACAATCTCTGTAGTACACGCTGTAGAGTTCTACCTGCGGGAAGAGACCGTATAGGAAGAACACCCAAAGATTTTCGTAAAAGGGTAAGTTGTGAGTGAGATTTACTCAAATGGTTAAAATTCAGGTACAATTTTTACATACTAGAATAAACTATACTATAGTTTTGAGCTCTCACAAATCAAACAATTTCCAAGGCAGGTGCGGTGCTTCTTACTTTGCATCCCACAAAATCGTAAAGAAGCATAAATAGCTTGTTTATGCATCATACGGCTTCTATTATTGGAGTAAACAATGCAGTATTGATTTTAATGACGTCGTGCTTTGCTACTGGATGTGTGTGTCGCTTTAAGGTGTTGCTTACTGTTACCACTAATAGCACAATGATAATTAAATTATTACAAACTTTACAATGGAAATAACATGTTCTTATTATATCGCATATACCAAGCGCTTTAAAACTTCATCTATTTTAGAATCTGTAAAATATACTTGCAATGTATTAATGGAAATTAGGTAAATGATATGTGACTTGCGAGCATATACAAGTATATATATTTAAACATTCTTGTAGTTATAATAATTGTACGGAGAGATCTGTGTTGATTAGGCAGAGAGATTCGGTTGTAAAGGCTGACCTGACGCCACTTGAATCGGCTCAATCATTCTACTTACCAAGCGCTGGGACAATAATATATGAGATATTAATAGCACCTATCAGTGAAAACCCGTACATTTCTATGGATTATGCATGACAATAAAATAACAGCGTCTTCTCAACCAATCAAACTTGGTAATCACTCGAAATCATCGCCAGAGAGAGTACCTAACACCATATATTCAATGCTGTGGTGACAACCGACACCAGGGAAAGATTACTCTACAGTATAGTAACATTCAAAACGAACCACAACAATACCATTTATATGCAAAATATCTAGGTTAACTACCTATCTCGCTGCGCTTGTTTGGTGAAAGGCCGGAAGAAAAGGTACCTAATTAATAATTACTAGAAATCATAAAACTGAAATTTACGTAACTCTTTATTTAAAAAAACATTACAACATTGGTGTCTACAAGATTTCAACCGATTGTAAGGGCACTATGGAAAAACGGTGGTGAAGCCAAGTATAGTTATAGTCCAACAGTAGGCACATGTCTTTAGAATTTCCGGGTCTACACATGTGCCTAAACAATAAAATGTTATATAATAATGTTCGTTCAAATAATTATTGAGATTTAGAATCCTGCCGGGTAAAATAGTTACAGAAACTCTTACGCTAAGTAAATAAAAGTAACAATGCAATTATTCCTTTTGAAGTCCTAAACCTGCAATCCATATTTATTCAGCTATATAGAAAATTATTGTAAACATTCTCCATTGCTGGATCCATATTAATGAGCCTGCTGGTTCGTGAGCAAAAAGTGCAATCATTACACAAATTTTTCAGGGACAGAATACTAGGAATTTAGCATTTTCCTTTAGGACTTTTTGGAAAAAATGTCCCGTGAGATCAAACAACTATTGATATTAACTATGTAAATATTTCACATCCAACATAAAAATGTGAATGTAGGTATATACTTGCTGTGGAGTAGTGGGCGTAGGTAGTAAAAACAAAAACTGGCTTCAATATGGCTAATATTTGTGGTTGCACATGAACTTCATATACTTATATTTTCCTTGTATGTTTTCAGCATCAGGTGCGAGTATTAAATTTCCTCTTTAAGGTTTCATGAATAGGAAATTAATATTAGTTTGAATAATTAAAGTAGGTATCACAAGAGTATTATTATGAGTCGGATTGTATAGTAGTAGACCTGTATGTGAGAATAGGAATTAAATATTTACATTCACACAATCGTTTTCCTACAGTCATTATAATCATAATTAAAATTACTAATTAGAATATTTCCAACAAAAAGACCGGTTGTACGGCGTCATTCAGTTGTACACCGATAATACAGATAGATAGATGGAAGTGAGAAAAATACTACATCTTTTTCAGTGAGCGTTATGGAGAAGTCATGAAGATAAATTACTGATTGTGAACGGTGCATTGACTGGATCAACAGCGTGTAATATCACAGTGCTGTACAGATATCTGTATTTAACAATATTAGTTCAAGCGATATAAAAATTCAGTTTCACTAACTTTAAAAGAAGAAGTCTTTTCAGACAATTCATTCTATGTATATGTGCTATCATACTAAAGCTTATGACATGATCATTTGAAGGCTACTATCTCTACATGGACGTTCACTTTATGTGTAGTACCTTTTAACGTATAGAACTGCATAGTACTTTTTACGCCTTGTGCGGCTATACATGTACATTTACAATTTATATGCACACCATTTAAATGTATGTATACTCACTGTATAGAATACATTATAAAAGTGTACATATGTGACCTTAAGTAATAATACAACAAGCTTGATTTCGATAATATCTCAAGTAGCAGGAAAATGATAGTAAGTCACTTGTATGTATACTGTGGCATTGAATTTAATAATTCTGTGCATCAGCACACCATTATAGCTAATATGTACATATATATGCTATGCATACATACTTGACTTAGTAACTTGACGGCACACCAACAGTTATTGTAACTTTATTTTATTCGTAATTACACTGTAGTACCAGCGGGAATATTACCTGACTTGAGTCCATTGAGTGAGTGAATAATTTGTGATTTCTTGCATACAGTATATATACTCAATATAAAAGCAAAGAGTTGTCGTAAAAAGAGCATTCAGTAATTGTGTGGCACAGTGGCACTGTCGTCTACCTAATAATCTTCTTTCACAAAATTATTCCCTTCCAGAAAGTTGCCCTATTAATTACATATAGAGCAAATAAGTTACGTAACAATATTGCAGTCGATATTAAAACGAGACCGAGCCCGGGTAACCATCAAAATTCATAATGAGCCTTTTTGTTGAAATCTTGAATTACACGGTTATACTGTGTGGATTCGTGGCTAAAGTCCCACAGCTTTCCATGCTTTACCGTACAAAGAATGTAGCCGGCCTCAGTATGAAGAGTACTGTCACGGAACTGATTGCGTACGTAATACTATTTTATATAACGTTTGAATTTTCATCATGTAAATAAATATAATTTACTGTATACTAGAAGCGGATTTAATGTAATAATCTTTTGATTTCATGCGACATGTTATGTAATTTTATACCCTCCAGGTTCCTTATAATCATGAGTTATTGTGCCAAACAACAGTACGCGTTGAGTGGATACCTGGAAATCATCGCAGCTATGATACAGACATTGGCCTTGCTCTTAATGATGCTCTTTTACCAAAATAACCTCACTATGGCCAATATATCTTATGTAACTGGGATCTTAAGTGCCTTTTACGCTTTCTACTTAGGTATACCCCATCCGGATATTCTAGAGTACTTGGTGGTAAGTTTATTTATGCACTTATGTGTAGTTTAAAAGTGCAATACTATATATTAAGTCATTGACGATGACAATACTAAATACTATGAGCGCTTTTTTCACTAAATGTATTTGTGCTCAAAATGCACTCCTACTATGGAATCTCACCACCCACGACACGACAATTAATTAGTGCCTGGTAATGTCCGCGTAGTTTCTCATTCGGTGGTCATTATTCACTTAAGGAATATTATATCCTGCCACACGTTTTATACATTACAGGCCGGTGTGTCAGTAGTATTGGCTTCCAGCAAGATATTTCAACTCAAGGAGATATTGAACACCA
Organism: Lipothrix lubbocki; assembly: GCA_034696945.1. Taxonomy (NCBI): domain Eukaryota; kingdom Metazoa; phylum Arthropoda; class Collembola; order Symphypleona; family Sminthuridae; genus Lipothrix; species Lipothrix lubbocki. Next base: position 46,669 of record JAQGAK010000040.1, on the reverse strand, counting down.
AAAATTCAGAGAACATTTCCATTACTCGCTGGATCTTGGTAGCATACATAAGTTTAGGTAAGACTTCTGAACACTTAACAGTAGCGTTCTCTGGTAACCATTGTACGGTTGTACACTTCCACACACCATGGTTTACAATTTATTCCCTTTATTTCCCACAGCAAGATGTGTGACCAACTTACTGGGAGTTGCTGATAAGGCTCTGCTCCTGAACTCCGGCTTAGCATTTGTTTTGAACATGGCTATTGTGATTGCCGCGTACCACTTCAGACTCCCCACAAGTCAGCTGAAAGAACGAAAAAAGAAGTGAAAAGTATCACTAGACCCCAGTCGGTTCAGAATTGAAATACCTCAGATTCGGATATCCGGCTACATGCTTCTGTGCTTTCAGTGTTTCCAACAAAGAGGTTGTTTGTTTATTAGAATAAAAGAATGAGAAAAGTAGACTTTTTCAGTAACCACCTGAACGATTTTATTAACACTAAATTTTCGATCATGAAGCACATACGTTATGTATTAAATAATTTTTACAGTTGATTTTTTGTGTTTAACACGTTTGTTTCGCGCATCGGTAAAGAATAGATATACTTAAATGAAAACGAAAATTATAAAATTAAAAGAAAGTACACAAACTGTCCAAATAAAATAAAATTACATACTTTTCTAGAAGTCGGTCATGTACAAAAGTACACTATAATATATGTACATAAAGTAAAAAGAAAAAACCTGCATTTGTTTCGAATGTTTACATGAGTATGGGAATTGCACAAAGACACTGTTAACTAGTCGTGTAATTAAATTACCAGAACTATAATAATATGTGTAATGTATAATACGGGTATTGTTAGAGTGAGGAATTAATAAACAACTTATGTATGTGGCGACCACAAAACAGAACCATGGATACAACATGACAATTAAATAATCTATATTAAACGTTGTTGTAACAAATTAAATTACGCAATTAATACATGGAGAAAGAATTAGAAATTCTCACGATCTTCGTCATCATAGACAGGGCGGGCAGCGCGGAAACGGCCAATAATACGTTCGTGAGGAGATGTCGCACTTAGGCTCTTCGGGTATGAATATGCCTGTTTATGTGGCGTTGCACCCGTAGCTTGGTCAACAAGATATGTGGAATCCCAAAACTCGCGTACCTTACCAGCCTGTTGGTAAACACTGGACCGCTGAACTTCAGACCAATTGTAAACTGACACGCAATGATTGCTGAGATGAGTGCGGGTCCCTGTCATGAACTCTGTGTCCCTGTCCTTGAAGTCTTCCAAAGCCTTGGAACACTCATTAACCAAACGATCTGAATCTCCCTCAATCTGTGCCTGATTTATATCAAATTTTGACTGGAAGTCTTCAACGTTGCTCTTCAATTCTTTTTGAGAATGATCCAACAGCTCCTTTGTTTTGGCTGTAGACTCCTGTTGCCTAGTGACCTCGTCTTGAAGAGACGCCCTAACACATTGAACTATCGTGCTATTGGACTGGCAAGACTCCAAAATAGCTGATGTTTTAGAATCTGCTTCTGCCATATACGCCAACGAACCCTCAGTTGTGATATTGCGTAACTTGTCCGCCTCAGATTGATCAGAATCCATGGATTTGATCAATTGTGAAACACGGGTCTAAAATGTCATATATCAAAACATGTTTGTTACGTCATATTACCAACCAACAAATTTTCCAAATTAAAAAACGATTTATAATAATAATAACATTCACCTTTGCTTGTTCTTCGCTCGATGCTAATTCTTTCGTCATCGCATTTAGATCATTTTCTGACTGCTGATGGAATACCTGACTTTGCTCCATCAGCGTTTGGAATCCATTCATGAATTCCTTTACTTTAGCCTGGATGGTGTCGGTAAAAATGTTTGTTCGATTCTGGTGTTCGTTCAAAACTTTGTTTACATTGGTATTGGCATTCATTTGTACCTGATGAAGTTTCTTTAAATCTTTTTTGTATTTGTCAAGTTGTGTCAGGTTTCTGTCGACAAATGCTTCCACTGTTTGATGCTGGACGGAAATTTGGCGTTTGAAATTTTCCACAATTTGACTCATATCTGCTTGAACAACTGAAAGGCTGTTTGCTACCTGACGTAGCTCTACTTCTACTACGTTTTCGAATGCTTCCTTCATTGCGTTAAAATTTTCAACACATTTCGATGCAATTTCATCTCGATGAGCACTTCGAAGTTCCAAAATCTGTTTAGTTTGATCTCCTACTAACGTTGTAGACTGAACATAAGCGGCTTTCAGCTGGCTGTAGACCTCTTTAGACTTTTCTTGATTTTCGCCAATAATTTTGGTCTGTCCTTCTAAAAACTCATCTAAACTCATTCTCTGCTCAGCACAGAAAGTGGCATGATCTTTTCGAAAATTGTCGATGTTTTCGCTTATTTCATTCAATTGTTCAGCTATTTCCTTTTTCAAGCGTTTTCCCGCTTCTAGGTTCGTCTGTTCAACGTGCCTTTAAAATAAAATAAAAATATTGCAACACAACTATTCATGATCACTGTGATTAACAATATAGTAGAGCGAGGATTACCGTTTCCTCTCCAGTTTGTTGTATAGTCGTTCAATATTTCCGGTTACTTCATCGGCTGTAGACATCAACGTTGTAGCTTCGTTAGCTAATTTTTTCTCTGTGAGGACATGCTTCTCAACCAAATGTTCCTGCTCTTCTTTTGCTATTTCTGTTCGTTTAAGCAACTTTTCCGTTTGGCGAAGCTTTGATTTTGTCTCTTCCAGAATAAGCTTCAATGTTTGTGTTTCCTCTTGTAGGTCAGTAATCTCGGCGTCTTTGTTGGCCATATCAGCCTGCAATAACAAACATGTGAATACCATATTTGCAAACAGGACAACTACGAGGTTAATGTCACAGCGATCGCATATAGTAACGTGAATAAAAATGATGGATGAGTGATTACCTGACACTTCTCTAAGTTGTCATTTAACTGTTTGATATGAGTGGTATTACTTTGAAGCTCCTGGGATAAAGACACAAGCTTGGCTTGTGATTCATCATAATTAGCTTTATCCACCCAAACACCGTTCTTCTCTCTGGATGCAGCAAGATCCTTTCTGAGTCTTTCGATTTCCTCCGTATAATGACTCATTACCAGATGTTTTGTTAAGCGCTGATTTACTACAGGTTGGTTATAAATGTTTTTCGCTCGATGAGCATACTCCAACGTACTCAAAGTTTCCTCAGTGTTGATATGCGCCGGAGACACTGTAGCAATAATGGATGTCTTTGTTGTGCCTCCAAGCGAATCTTTTAGGATCCGGGTAAGTTTAGATTCCCTGTTAAATATAATATTTTCCATGTCAATATTTGAAACTCATTTTTGACGTATTATATCACTAACTATCCATCCCGAAAGCTTACCTGTATGGGATATGCGGAGCATGCTCAACCAAGGCTGTAATAACTCGACCCAACGTAAGCAAAGACTGGTTAATGTTACCAGCCTCCCGAGCTCGCTTATCTACCGCCCCAGAACGTCCGATATTTTCAGATCCAGCCAGATCCACTAAATTCAGCTTTCCAATTTTGAGCAAATCTTCTCCCTCCATAGTACTTTCCTTAATGTGCACTATAACGGTTAACACTGTGTGAGAGCGGCTAAAAGTATCATTGAAAAATTATGTCATTACAAAATTTAGAATATAATTTTAATTCTGTAAAATCCTGTCGTCAAAATCATCAGCATCTTAAAATAAGACTCACCTGGAAGACGCATTCATCAAAGTTGCTGCTGTTCGCCTTCTTTCGGAGCCTTTCTCCATGATCTGGTAAACCTCATGTTTGCTTTGTACGATGACTTCTTCCAAGCCACTAATAGTAATGGAATTTTTTTTGTTCGGGTCCTCAAACATACGCAAGTTCCTAACGCATTTAAAAGTGCTTAGTAGAAAGTGCGTCAAGTAGAAAACTTAAAAAGAGTCCCATCCGTTTTCATAGCATAAAATAGCGAATTGATTTAAAAAAGTTTAAATTAAGGTCTTACTTGAGCTTAGCGCCTTCGATTGGTGCCAATAAGTCATAAAGCTCCTCATTGTAAAGTTCCAAAAATGAAACTCGGATAGTAAACTCTGCATTTTGTTCCCTCAACTCATCAAACAACTGTCCTAAAGCCCGGGGTACGATACCTGCCATTGGGTCCTTTAAACAAAAAATCATTACAGTCCATGTAGTACAGCGTAAGGCTAACTAAATAATAAGCTTGTAAGCTTAATAATATATTATGTGACAATAAATCAAAAATAATGTAAACCAAACTTACTTGAGACCAGTTCACGTTTGTTTCACTTCTCTCCCCCTCCATTGTAAATGTTTTTCCAGTTCCAGTTTGGCCATAGGCGAAAACGGTGCAATTATAGCCCTGGATGACCTTCTCGAGGAGTGGTGCTACAACAGCTTTATAAACTTCCAACTGAAAAAAATAAACACATGACATGACATAATCTCCTCCACTGCTATGTCCACATATCTCCACGCACTTCATGTCAACAATTCCCATCCGCCCACCTGTTTAGAATTGGGGCCGAAAGCCCGGTCGAAAGTGAAGGTCTTCGTAACATTGTTCCCATTCCTCTCCTTAACCACAACCTCTCGAGACCCAGGGCAATCCAAAATAGAGTATGAGTGCTTAGTTTTTTCTTGATGATTCAAAGGCCTAGAAACAAAAAAAATGTCATATATCAGCCATCAGCGAAAGGTCAACAGACAAGTATACTACTCCACAGGTGAGTAGTGAGTACAGCAGGTTCCACAAAAGTCAGGCTCACAATGCCCCACTAAAGTATTTCCATGCTTTAGCCTCCACTAAAACACTCCTGTACTCTGTACAGGTGAATATTAAATACTAAAATAATGTTTATATTTAAAAGTCTATATAAGTATAAATATCAACTCGAAAGGATAACTTCGCTACAAAGAAACATCTTTCCTCCAACAATCCCAAAAATGCAAATATTTTTTAACAACAGGGAGGGCCGTTTTGGTTAACAATTTATTATCAACTTTAACATATAATATGCAAAGATATCTTGTAGACTTCATAGTTCCTAAAAATTCAGCTATAACTGAGCTACCCCATTCATATTCCACATCCGGAACAATTTTGTAATAATTCATATAATCTATTTATAAATAATTCCAATTACCCTTACAAAATCCTGCACAATTCAACTAAATTACACAATGATTAATGATAAAGCAATCTTAGAACAAATCTCGTACCAATACCTTTTTACAATATTACTCTAACTTAAGAATAAATTTATTTAAATCATGATTATAGATTTAAATAAAAAATCATAAAAAATATTTTTTGACCCACCTAACCCTCACAAACACCTGAATGCTTTCCTCTTCCTGTCGGTCCTGTCGTGGTTTCTTCATGGGCGATTCGTGGGTCTGTGAATTGATTTCTGTTAAAACCATTTTGTGCAAAAAAAAATTTTTTTTGCAGTAATTAAATTGATGACAAAAGGTCAACACTATTAATTATCGTGTCAATATCCTTTCAGCCCTGACAGGGAATCGCCAGAACTTTATTGAATTAATAATTTTTCCCCGAAAATTCCCCAAAATAAAAAATAACTATGTAACAATTAAAATGCTGCTGGTTCTATACGGGATGATCACTGTGTGCATGGATTTGTATTAAAATAATTTCTCGTTGTTGTTGTTGTGGAATTGTTTGACGGTTAAATTTCAACGGACGAAATGAATAAATGAACGGACGTCCCAAAAGTTCCCAATGCTAAATAATAGGATGGAGCAGCACACAAGGGAAAAAGAAACGTTGAATTTATTATTCCTCTGCCTCTGCTGCTATACGCGCTTGACTATTAGAGCAATTGAGAGCCTTTAGCTATTATTATAGCATGGGGCAAAGCGGTTTCCCGCGTAGAGCGTTAAATATTGAAATTTGAAATTTAAGCGGCCAATCAGCATCCGCTGAACTTCAATCCCACTTGCTCTGACATCTGCTGACGCTCCACGTGGTCATCCTGGCCTTTGTTTTCCCAGCGGCAGCAGATGTCCGGGGATTTTGATTTTTGGGAAAGTGGAGCAAAATTTGAAATCATGTGTGCTCCTGCCAAGATCTTCAGGCAGAATTTAATTTTTTCCCAATAGCGAAGGGCCTCCTTTCCTTCGTTTCCTTACGGTAGACCATCATCTCTTCACACATGCAAATACATGTTAAATTTTATTAAATTACCTCTTTCGTCTGACTGAACTGCTCTTCTTCTTCATCTTCTTCATCATCTTCTTCTTCTTCTTGTACGGATTATTAGTAAGGTGTGAATTTTAATTATAAATAATTTTTTCCTTGGAACTTTTTGTCTTTCGCCTTTTTTCTCCACCTTGTCCACTCCGCAGGAACTTCTCCATTATTATTGACGTTATTTTTATTCTTGTTTTACTTTTGCACAGGTAATCTGAAAAATGGCCGCATCACTTCAGAGGATCGGGTTGAGCTTGGGCAATTTAGGTAAATATAGCAGATTATATAATTACAGTGTTTTATTTTTATTACTCTTGTATAGGGAACTGTGTTCAAGTATTTTCAATGTCGTATTTTTTATTTGGTGTATAATGATGTAGGGTTGACTGTGAAAGTTGTAACTTAAGTTGTAAAAGTGTATTCTAACTTTGTAATTGTGCTATTTATATTTGATGTCTTGATTTCTCTGTATATTTTACGGATCCGGCTGATGTGAACTTGCCCTAGTTTTGAAGAACGCCGAAACTTTTACTTTCGTAGTGAACTTTGTTCTATTAGTGGAATTAATTGTTCTATTAGTTCTATAGACTAAATTAGGTGCTACTAGATTCTTCATTTATAATTTTATTTATTTTTTTGTGCAGTGCGTTATAAGTAGTCAAGTAGTTTGTGGTTATTTTTTGTTTTGAACTTTTGAAGCTAATGTTAATACTGATTTGAGGCGGTTTAATGGTATATTGTGAGGGTTTATTAGTGCAAATGAAGAAGGTTATTATTATTATGTTGTATAACCTGGGAAATTAAATCTTGTTTGTGTCTTCTTGTGCATTCTATAGGTACTATTAGTTATTTGAGACCGCTCCCTGTCAGGTCGTGTTACACTGCGACGCGACCTAATTTACAATTAAGCAAGCAAACCAAAGTGATATGTCAAGGGTTCACGGGAAAGCAAGGAACGTTTCATAGGTGAGTGGATTTGTCGGGGGTGGATGTATAAATCGTAATATACTGTGTGTATAAAGTATATAGTTGTATATATGCTTATTTTATTATATAAAATATTTTAGTTTGTTGTATTATTATAGTAATAGTATTATTAAAATGGATCATTTATGAATTTTTAAATTAATTTCAAATCAATACATCTATAATGTAATTTTTCAATCCTGAAGAATAATTTTAAAGCCGCTCATTTTCATTGCTAATCCATAGTACAGAACAGACTGATGTGGTTTCAATTTGTGAGAGAGATCCTAAAGAGTTTTATTTTTGGATATTCCAAATTATAGTTTTTTCGCTTTTACAAAGATCAGGTTAGGATGATTGTGTTGTGATTTGTGATTGTCAGTAATGAGGATCTGGTTGTATTTTTGTATCTAGTAAGCAGGCTATCGAATATGGAACTAATATGGTTGGCGGCGTCTCCCCTGGAAAGGGTGGCAAAGAACATTTGGGGTTGCCGGTTTTCAACTCAGTTCAAGAGGTGAATTATGTTTGAATATAATATGAAAACGTAGTTGCACAACAAATTCGAGATAAGGATTGATGTCTAGCATGTATATTACTCTTAAAGTAATATGACTTGTAGACTTGTGTGCATTGTAACTACTTACACATTAAATGAATACCAATTAAATAAATTTAATTGAATCTCTTCAGGCAAGGGAAAAAACTGGGGCTGAAGCTACAGTCATTTATGTTCCCCCACCTGGGGCTGCGAAAGCCATCTTTGAAGCTTTGGATGCCGAGATACCACTGATTGTGTGTATCACTGAAGGTATTCCACAGCATGATATGGTGCGTGTCAAACACCGGTTGCTGCGACAGAACAAATCAAGATTAATTGGCCCGAATTGTCCCGGGATTATTGCTCCTGAGCAGGTTATTAATTTTTCTTTTTAGTTCGAACTTCAATATTTTCGTCATTACGTAAGAATGATTGATCATGAATAATGAGATTTTGATGAGCGATTTTGTTATTTGACAGTGCAAAATAGGAATTATGCCGGGTCACATTCATCAGAAGGGTTGTATAGGAATTGTTTCCCGTTCCGGTACTTTAACTTATGAAGCAGTTCATCAGACAACTTTGGTATATTCGTATTACTTGGTGTATTCCAAAAATAAGAAAGGAGTTACATTATTACAATAAAGCTATTGGGTTTTAGGTTGGTCTTGGCCAAACGCTGTGTGTGGGTATTGGAGGAGATCCTTTCAATGGCACGAACTTTATTGATTGTCTTGAGGTTTTCCTAAAAGATCCTAATACCAAGGGGATTATCATGATCGGAGAAATTGGTGGAAGCGCGGAAGAAGATGCTGCGGAGTACTTAATTAAAAACAACGCAGTGAGTTAGAAGCAGTTGAAATTATTCTTAATGAAAATAATAAAATAAAAGTTTAATAAGTTCTGACATTCATGATGATAGGGAGCAAAAAATAAGCCCGTGGTTTCCTTCATCGCTGGATTAACAGCACCTCCAGGTAGAAGAATGGGTCATGCTGGTGCTATTATTTCTGGTGGTCGTGGTGGTGCCCAGGATAAGATCAAAGCTTTACAAGAAGTAGGTTTTTTATTACATTCAATGTGATTAATTTAATTGGATTTTGGTGTGCAGCTAATGAATATTTCTGTTTCTTTTCGTAGGCTGGAGTTATTGTTACAAAGAGTCCTGCGCAAATGGGAACGACTTTAATTAAAGAAATGCAAAACAGAAAAATTGTTTAAGTCTTTTGAAATGTACAGCAGATGTTAAAAATTGCGAGCCGTAGAATTAAAAAAGAGTTTCAGACCGTATGCCTATCATTTTTGTTTTTGCTGCCGTAGTTTTAAAAATGTTGTTGCATCAAAATCTGATGAACTCTAGCAATCGTTTAGCACAGTGTAAAATAAAACTTTAGCTCTAGCTGGCTCGGATCCGGCTTTCACAAGGTCATTTAACGTCACAATACATGTATTGTTCTTCATAATGTTATGGTAGCACTATTCAAAATTAACTGTTTTACCTCCTTATCTCAGCGAAACGCAAGAACGCAACCACGGATTAGTCAGCTCTAGAAACAATTCCTCATTCAATCCAATTCAGTATCTTCTTTAATCAAAGCGTTCTGTTACCCAAGAATAATCCACAGTGCCGTGCACTCGTGCTACATTGCATAACACCTGATGAAGATTCCTTAATATTATTTATTTTATTGAGTAAAATATTATTCCGTTCTATGAAAAAGATCTTGCGCTACAGCGTCCGACCCAATGTCGCTGGTTGAAATAAAAATGTGTTTTGAAGGTATCTTATACGTATACCTACATAGTCTGCCGCGATTTCAACCATATCATCCACGTTGTGAAAGTACTAATTTGCATCTGATCATGCTTGAAAGCGGCATTCAACACGATTTATTAAATAATATTATTAAGTACAATATTTCATAATAGTATAGTAATGATGTCAAAAATTTCATTGTTATCGTTCGATGGAAATTACGCAGATTATGCTGTTTCTGTTGCACTTGTTCTACTAAATATATTGGAATGATACAAAAGAAATAAACGAGCCATTGTCTTGGAAGCTTGTTTTCTACTAATTGTGATTTACCATACACAGTAATATATGTATTTTGCACGTTGGAACACTTAAACGATAGTTTTAACGAAGTTGGTTTTTTTCCTATGCTAAAATCAAGAAACTTCCTATACTTCATATGAAAAATTCTTCAGTGTAATAAGAGTTATCTGTACTTCATTAATTAAATACTTGTAATTTACAACAAGGGTCAGGCAGCTTTATATGATAATTTTTTCTAAATCAGTTCCTCATCACTATCATCTGAGAAGTTTGTAAAAGACGTGTTTTACCTCATTGTTATAATTCTTTCTAAACGATTTGTTGTGAAATACATAAAGTTGGTATAGATTTGCTCTCAGACAAGGAAATGCGGAGCAAGTTACAAAAAACGTGAATATTAAGTTCCCAGATTTTCACATCTCTGCTTTTTCTGTGTGTGTTTTAATTTAGCAAAATTAAAATATAGCCTCATTAAATTCAGGGCAGGCGATATTTGATTGGCGCAGGCAGACAAAATCAATACAATGAACCAACAACAACGTTTTTTATGAAGCCATTATAGCTATTCGACGTGTTTTGGCAAACGATGACACTTACGGTCGCAAGAATATTTTTGTTGTCTATGTCCCTTCATGTACTTACAATTAGCATGTATGTATATACAGAGTAAATAGTATATGCATAGGCACAAAATGTATTTACTTTATAATTTTTTGCTGTCACAATCCAACAGGCTTGTCATCATCAGGCGTCACCTTTTCATATGGGAGGCCAACTGTGTACGTGGCTGACATGATCAACCTTTATAGAGATTTTTTAGAGGTGAGGCGTAATCTAATTTAACCTTTGGATCTGTATGACAACATGCCAAAAGGTCGTTTAAGACGCTGAACTATGCACCACTTGGCTATATGAAATGTAAACCTCTCTGACAGCCTTTAACATTAAAATATAATAAAGTGGTTCAAATTAATACAACATCATATACTCATATGTATGCATACTTTATCTACATGCTACATATAGAGGGAAAATGGATCGAATAAATACTTTGTCAGCACTTATTTTTATCAAAGTATAATATTATCTATAGTCTGTTAGGTCAGGCCTGATTGCGCAAAATGCAGCAAAAGTGCAAAAACATCCACAGGAAGCTTATTGTAAATAATTGGATAAAAATGTCATTTGATAAAATATTTAATTTTGTAAAAAATCCAAAAGCAACCCTTTAAAGAAGATATTTTTTTTACTTTGCGTGTATTTACTATTGCGTACATAAACACTATGGCCTATATCTGTACATACTAGAAGTATAAAACTTTTACAGTTTAATCTAATTTTAAACATAAGCCATTTTTAGTATTCAAGTACTATAAACTATAATCCTTTATGTGCTTAATATTTTAAACACGCAAAATAACATGAAAATAATGACGACTTCAAATTGATTGCGGTGGATTTAGGATAAATATTGATAAATGATAAAGTACATTTTATAATACAATAATAATGTATATATCTGTCCCTCTTTTGCAAATTTTTTATGGCAACACATTTTCTTTTGCGTCGCATTATTTGGTTACATTAAAAGAGTTACGAGTATTAAATTATTATCATCATGTGGTACTCAACAAAACACCAAGAGTATATAACGATGACACTTGCGCTTAAAATTAGATTAAAGTTACTCACAAATACAATATTTTGGAGTATTCTGCATGACTCACTCACCAGTAAACCGCATCTGACATTTAATAAATTATTATTAGCGTCAACTTACCGCAATTACCACTTACCATCAAGCTTTAACTTCCGTCTAAAATGTGTTATCTTTGTATAATTCAATAATATTATGATTATAATGTGGACATGAAATTCTTTGAAAAAATATTCTCGCTATTTTTCAATATTTTACTATACATGCATGATGCTGTTGTTGACTATTTTTGCACTTGTAATAAAGTACTTTGGAGAAAGGAGAAGCACTTTGGGAAATTTCTCCAGAGGAGCATTCAGCATTGCACGGAATGGTGGTCCTTCGAGTGATGAAATAATGCATGTGTCGAATATGTGTATATTTCGAATGCAAATTATCATTTGAGAATATTAAGGGTGTGTAACTCTTGCTGCAATTAATTGTATGGAAGTATATATAAAAATTATACATAATAGCCGCTGTTCTACGTTCCATATGTAATACAGATATGTAAAAAACGAAACAACTTCAATGCACTCAATATGTAAAACATTTTTGTGATTTCCGATTCATGTTGCACTTTTTTGAATGTTTTAGAAATTCATGGAGTATTATGCATCACGAACATTTTAATTGTGAAAGCGTATATTTCAAAAACAGATCAGATCAAAATTGCAAATCCCAATGCCATTGCTGCATGAAGCAAAAAAGATGATGTGCTATTGCCAATCCACGGTTTGTAAAAAAAAATTCTCTCAGGAGTGGATTTTATTCAAATATTTTCTATTCGTCAGCTATATGACATTTAGCTTTTGTAATTTGTAACTATACATACATTGCATAGTTTGAGACCGATGATAAAACATAAACTCAACGGTCATGTTCTGTCGCGAATGGCAAAATTAGCCTATATATGTTAACGTCAAAACAAAAACAATAATACATTGAAAGGGTTATGATGCTTTGGTAATTTCTTGGATTCCTTTTATTCGTAACATACGTAATAAAAGTAGAAAACTCATATATAATCAGTGAACAAAATTAACATGAGAGTGTATGCCTATTATTGTGAGAGGTCCGGTGAAATGATAACTGAACGACGAAGAAAAGCCACCCTTGAACTTGCTGATGTTAAATGAACAACAAATTTCACAACAAACTTACTTTTTGGATAATTTGAAGCCATTGCATATATTGCATCTTATTGAACATCTTATGCATGTCCACAACACTCGTGCGGTTTTGAATATTTATCAGATTCTCAATCAACATAAGTACATTAAACAAATGAAAAAGAATATTATTGGTCCTCTTACTACATAGCAGGATGAAAAGCACAAAAAATAAAGTGTAAGAATATTTATCTAACAATGCAGTATTTATATTATAATAATAGAGCTGATATTTTAAAGATCAGAAGTTACTGTTTGCCAACATATATAGAACAAATGCTAGGGATTTTTCTTGGAACTTTATAATGAGCGGCAGCAATAAAATAATGCAAAAACACTTTCATTCACTTACTAAACTAGTACACACAGACTTAATATATAGATATATGTCCCTTTCACGCAAAACTAGTAAACTACATACATACATTTATAATAGTGTACTCTTCCTATATAGAATTTTAAATGAATGTGTTTTGCTTTTTGTCTGCTCCCTACACAAATGTTCTTTATACGCCTAGTTTACTTGGTGATTGGCTAATAATAAACCGATCTGTATCAATTGCTTGAGGTAGTTTTTGACTTCCTCATATTACAATTTATAATGTTATTTTGCATAAAGTTCACCAACATTATGGTAGTATCTCGAAAAGACAAAATAACCTCACCTCGTACTCTCTAAATTCCACATGATCAACTTTGTAAACTTTAACCCCTTAAATAACCTTAGCACAGGAAGTTGTTACACGTCAATTTCTGTGTTGCAGTATCTGTTACTTTATGTTATTTCTAGAAAGGTAGTAGTAACTACTACTGTAATACAGTTATATAAACAGTGTAAATTTTCAACTTCATACAGGAATAACTTCAGTATCATTACAAATAATGTTTCCTGGTTAAGTCCTTTGTCAACTGGGATGTACTATGTATTCAAAACGATGAAAACTGAATGACTGTTGCATAAATGTGTAAGTTTAAGAATACTAGCATACAAACAGAAACATATAGGAAAAATCACACTGGTATTGAACCTCGTTATGATAAACACGCACTAAATAACTAACAAGATAACTAAAAAATTGCTACACGAACCAATCCAGTTACAAAGGTACAAGAAATTTGTATGATCTGAAGTTTATACTAATTTAATCTCACTGGTCTTTAAGTCAATTCCAGGCAAGATGCATGACTCAAGTTTTATTTTAAGCGATGATGACAAGATCTGATTATTTTCTTTGCTTGATTTATCCATATTTATTGAATACACTTTAGTATAGTGTTCAACCATCGTAGTACAAATAACTTACTCGTCTACAAACGTCTTAACTTTCGTTTTAAAGATCGACACAATACTAATTTGTATCATATTTTTATCTACTACACCATCAAGTAAACATGTTGTTTGCTGTAAACGCAACCATCTGATGAGAGTTGCTTGTTGCATGTATGAGACAGGGAGAGAAGGTTCTCTTCTTCATATATAGTAAGTCCATCGTATAATATGTAAGTCCAAATAGATGAGGTCGAACCAGTTCATTCACAAAAAATTTATGCAATGATTATATATGTATTCGAAAGATCCGATCCTGCGAGTGTGAAGTTAAACTACCAGGATGTCTTCCTTGACTTTTCCACCATCACCCTCTGAGACAAAACGTTTGCGTCCACTGAAAACAAAGATTATCATTACAATTACAAATGACACACCTGATTAGTACGATAAACAATACAAAAAAGACTCGTTTATATCTACTCGACTTACCGCGTTGGGACTTGACGAACCACGTCGTCACCGATGAAGCCATGCCGCTGAGCTCGAGTGACGAAACGATCTACAAGGGCATATGCAGCCGGCACGTCAATGCAAATATCCGGCAGATCTTCGAACACACGGAGGAAGCCCTACATAAATATGCATAAATATAATACAACTGCACAGACAGAAATCAAGTTCACCACGACAGCATGTGATAACCAATACACAACAGAAACTATTGAAACAAAAATTAAAGCCATGTTTATTTCATTACCCTTTTCATCTGATCCGGGGTCACCAGGCATGAACTAAAGAGAGACTTCAGCAAGCGACAAATTGTTTCCTCAATATTCTCTTGCATGGCTTCGATGGCCATGACAATAGCCTACAACAAAACCAAGTATGTTAACACACCATTTCTTTTGAAGCCTTAATGATTGTTAAGTCATGTAAACTGATCATGTAAATATTGTTTTCGATGTAGTTACCTCATAGACCAGTTCGTGATGAAAGTGTGGCACCTCCAGTTCTCGCAAACAACGGGCAGCCTCAGTCGCATCTTGAGAAGACAGAAATTCCTCCAGGAGCATATAAATTCTTCGAGACAAAGCCTTCACTGGTTGAGCTCCACCGCCTACTCCCCAAACATTGTTTAAGCGGAGCATCCCGATTTTGTCCTTTAACAACACCTCGGCGTGAGCCAGTGCACCTCTGCATAATCAAGAAAGTACACGCTTTTTATAGCAGATATTTCGACAAATTACCTTCGCCAAGTTAATAACCATTCAAAATGTACACTTACTTTGCATGCTCATTTGCAACCATTTCCTTCCAAGAGTGAACAACATTCACTGATGCGAAGCAGTCGTCGGCTACCGCACGAGCAATAAAATTCCCCAAAATGATTGGAGCATCGGGGGCATCCAAGATTAAATCAGGTAAGTTACCCAAAAGAATCTCAAACGCTGTAACAAAGCAACAAAATTATTCAATTTAGCTGAAGGTTATAAAGAATAAGAGTTACAACTGCAGTGACTCCACATACAAATGACTAAATGCTTTTTTTTTAAATTTCCTATGCCATATAGGGTGAATATAAAACGTATGTACAAACATTGACTGGCATGCATAGTAACCATTTAAAATGCGCATTGCCCTGAATCTCAGCTACCAATATCATCAACCTTCACATTTAATGGTAATTTAAATCGATTTATTGCAAATAAGCATCCGGTTCTGCTAGCTAAGAAAAGATTAAAACGGGGAATAGACGACCAACGAAAAAAAAATTATTTCTTTGATGTTGTGACGCCACGAACTGCCTACCCTCACATGTATGTATACCTAATGTAAACATTCAGAAAATGTTACCATAAAATCTAGAGACATAAGTATGTTTCCAAAACTGGATGCTGCAAAGAGGCATCTCTTCCATACATTATCTACGTACGATACGACCAGCGAAGTATCGATTTTTGCTCCTGTATAATAGTATTCTCCTTGAAAGCCAGGAGACCAACCCTTGAGCACTAGCTCTCTTGTTAGGAAAGGTTAGAAATCTCCCCCTCCACCTGATACAAATTATGTAGGTTTGGAACTCAATGTTTCAGGCCCCTCGTCTTCTATTTCCCTTCTCGGTCCTACCCTATGTTTACGAACTAAATTTAAGACGACCTGCTGCAGCCCATGCGTGCGTTCACAAATACCCGTATAGCAACCAGAGAGATTTGTCGTTAATAAGGGTAGCCTGCAACAGAAGTGGTATGCTATGTTCTGGGCGGCCTCACGTCATTTATTGGTGTGAGCCCTTCACTACAATACCAACTTAATGCTGTAAGCTACGTTTTTTTGTCTTATCCATTACATAGAATCTTTTTACACGAATCACTCCCTGAGCATCCTCACTTTTAAGGGCACATATATAAGAACCCTTAAGGATACCTACGAGGCAATTAATAAAAAACTGGATTCTACTTCATTACTAATGCTGTAGTAATTGCTGGTCCAACACAACTACAATTACATGTCCAGGAAAATGCGATTATGGAAGAACGGTTATGTTAACGTACCTTTGGCTATGTCTTCAGAAGAAACCATTTCTTCTGACAAGTCTGAGATCAAAACTGAGGTCATCTCCCTATGAGATGGTTTGTGATCCATGGCAGCTTCGACAGCGATTACGATCACCTGTCCGAATAAAAAGCGAATTTAGTACATGAGTACATCCATATATTCAATCTGTATTAATCACCCAATTAAATTACGACAATGAAGTACATTTCTCAACCCTACCTTATGTTTCCTGTCCCCGACGTGCATTTCGTCCAGAGCCGCCATGACTTCGTGGGCATCCCCATGTTCAAAATACTCCAAAATGATTCCTTCCACTTGTTTCTGTAAATTAGATAAATTATTAATAAGTAATTATAAATTATTTGACTAGCCCTATATTAGAAATTTAACAATTGTCGCAGAATTACGCTATGGACCACCAAAATTAAATAATTTTGCTACCACTGCCATACTACCATATGCGGGGAATATTTGTATGAGAAACTTTGTTTTCAATACATTAATCCAGAAATACGCTTTTCACATTCAAAATACTCTCGGTCAGCAAAATGAGCTTCTAACGCGTCAGGTTAGTTAGAATTCTTATTTGAATTTGTATAAATCTTGCACAACTTTGTGCAGGATCATGACCTAAAGTATAGGGTCGCGATTTACGTCAAGAGTATAAATCAATCAATCTTGTATAGACATTCATTTCACAACAACGCATATTTAAAGAGCAAAAACAAGCGGTCCGTTACTTGCGTAATTTCATTATGAAATACTGAGGCTAACAAAAGCCAAAAAATTCCCACCAAATGATGCTCTTTGAGGACCCAACGAAAGCGAGACGCGCGTTTAACCACAAATTCAGTCCTTCCATATCACCCAATTCTGTCTGTGTGGGTAGTGCAGCCGGGCAAATGATAAACTAGATAGCAATCTTACAGTTTATTGAGGAAACTGTAAGGATTCTAAATTGTTGGGTAGCCCAATTTTTCCTTCAAATGCTTCTAGGTAGTATTTAATTAAGGTGGTACCATTATGCTCATTCTGGCATACATCGTACCTGCATCTCGTCTTCTGTCATCTCTGGAATGATCGCCTTCAGATGAATGTCTCCATTCTCTAAGGACTCTGAGTCGTAGTTGGGGTCCTTATAGTCCAGGGCAGAGTCACCTGTAAGCTCAGATCCGTATGCTCCCCAAGTACCCTTACCCCCAGCACCACCTAAGGTAAACAAAGACCAGAACGTTAAAAAATTGGCAATACATGAATACATAACTAGTAAAGTAGTTTCTTTTGGCTTCTAGCGTGATGTATGTATGCACCTTAAAATTAATAACCACCATCGTAAAGAATCATAATCATATCATGTCCACTGTTTTGGTATTTTCCCAAATCTATCTCCATATAACAGCATATTATTATTTACGATCACGGAGTATTAATGCAGCTGCTGTTGTGATGAAATTATTTAATGGGGCTTATGATTTGAAACATATTTTTATATATTTCCAGGAGTGCAAAACCAAAATAGCCCCGTAATTATATTAAGGAAATTACAGTCAGTATAGATACGACTATTATATGCAAGGCAGCAATATTATATACTGTTGTCATATTCCTTCAACGTGGTGTCGTTCACGACCAACATGTTTTTATTTAAAAAAAAGAATAACAGTGCATCCAACAGCGGTAGCAGCTCTAGAGATCAATGAGAACTTGGCGAAGGGCATCGGAAGGATTTTCAGGACACATTTGCAGTTAGCAACACACAACTGCACGAGTCTCTCCACTGCCTCTCGCCCAAGCACGGGAGATGTTCCGAACGACTCTTCAAGAGCAAAATCAGCCACATTGAGAGGAGCATAATATATAGAAAAGACAAACGCAGGAGGCAAACCTGCGCACGTTCCGGGTTATGTATCTTGAAGTTTTACAATGGAGTAGAAATGACAGGCTCTGGAGGTCTACAAATGGTCAAAACTTTTACGCATACAATATTCGTACAAAACTTACTTATATATATATGCGAGGAAATAAATGAAGGTTATCTATCCCTATGTTTGCACACCATATGTATGTACATCAATGTGTATACTTTTGATTATGTACTACCTTCATGCTTCCCCAAATTCCACAGGGAAAATACCACCATTGGTAAACACTTTTTCAGAGCATATTATCTATTGACGTTCCGTACGCGGAGAAATTCAATGCCAAGGACAAACAATTTACACCCAAATATAGGACTGCCTCATTCACTTATATTAACTCACTGCAGCAAAATAAACTATATTTTCCAGTATTAACAGCGTCCAAACCCCCTCATGTATATTTTCTAACACTCCTTTCCTCATCTCATTTGGTTTTAGCACAGAATGATTATGACTAGCTGACTAGCAATAACCCTTCTGCTACTATGCAAAGAATATATTACCTATATGTATTTATTCAGCTTAGAAATCTTATGTTTTCTCCACGCCAAATGTCAACCTTACTATCAAATATATAACCTTCAGGACTTAGAAAATACAAATACAAACCTTATGCATAGTCACCAACCTACAACTACATCGTAAATAGCAACCATTCTTACTTATACATAGGAACCCCAGAAGAGAACAATTTGAGACGTAAAAATCTAAATCAATATTCTGTGTATACACTTGCCAACTTTTGGTGGAAATCATTACCACACTGTTATTGTTTACTTCTATCAAGTATAAGAGATTGTAGTAGTAGTATCAATAATTTGAATCTGAACCGTTTTTATAACATTTGTGAAATTATTAGGCAACCTTTGACGTTGGAAATGTGAGCTCAATGTCAAAAGATCATAAAGGATTTTATTTCTGTTAGCTTTAATTCCTTTACTGCTGTCACTTATATGCAAATACCTAGTAAGTAGTTGGTTTACACAAAACTACTGATCACACACTCTTTATTACATTACTACCTATTTATACTTTCACAAACTCATTGAACTGTACTTGAACAAATCACACGGCTATGCTATAGCTTAAAAATTAGACACTCGTGTTTAGCTTGGCAAATTGACCACCTACCGTGGTACTTGTCGTTGGAAATAATTTCTACTTCATAACAGCGGAGTCTGACCGGTCAAGAGCTATTAACTGTTGGAAAATATCTGTTCATACATTAGCTCATATATTACCTGGACCCAAAACAGCACGGCATTTTATAAAACCACTTGAGTATTGCACCCACCTAATAAATAAATTCCCACTACTACGATGTCCAAAAACTATACATAGCAATTATTATTGAGCCAGTGTGCCTCGACAAGTCCACCTAAATGCAACTAAATTGACTATTTAAAACGGTATTCAAATGCGAATACTGCTAACTCCATGGTTATGCGTCTATACAATATTATTATGCTTCTACACAATATTATTATTAATCTCAACATAATTCACACGTACTGGTAAGGCTTTTTTCTATATACAGAATCATTCCATCCACATTACAAGTATTCACGAAAAATATAGTGGTGAAGCTGCATAGGTACTTATGTTTCAGGGATAGTTTGGAAGTACTTATATAGTTAGAACTTCGTTTGGACGAAACTTTACGTCGAACCACATCCAATCCACATTTATATTAAAGAGTTTTTTCGACCTCCTTTCCTCAGTCCCAATAACAATCCCTACTTTAAGGTGACGCAATCTACAACACTACTTGTTTGTTAGAATAGAGTCTGCAGTAAACAGCAGCATTCACATCCTTAAGGTCAACGACACGATGGCACGCATCGTTGTGTCATACTCTTGAAGTCCTTATTGTATATTATGTTTATATAGGTAACTGCTACAAGGAGACGTCACACTAATAATCAACAATATCCGTAGAAGTCCTTCAGCGAAATAGGTACGCTACATGTGGATTCGATAAAATTCAACGATTTTTCTATTGCCGAGAGATGAGACTAGGCTGCAATGGTTAACATTGTCTTTTTATTATTGGTTAAGTAAAAAGGTTGTTCTATTGTACCGTAAGTAATGTTCATCATCGTTATTCATTTTTCGCCCAAAATCTTGACTGTTATTTTGAGTGCTTTTCTAACGTGAAGCGCTCCTACAAACTGTCCATCGTAAACGTGTCAACTTGGTTAAAACGTTAAATACAAAGCGTAAAAGAAGATTACAAAAACAAGTTTATTTTTTATTACAAGTACATAAGAGTAAATGAGTATTGTGTAATAAATACTTCCAAGACTAGAATACCATTTGATACTTTGTGTGCATCACATCAGTTTCGTAGAAAAAGAACCAAGAGATTAAAAATTACTTTTTATAATCCACCCTGTTCTGTTCTGATGTCTGATTCTGATCCAAGACTCAAAAAATGATGCTGAGGAGGCTAATGTGCAAGTGCACTCTTTAATCGTATAATTTCCAACTATACAGCTGCATACTTGCACTTACTTCAAGAAACTATACAGCTCTTTAAAAGCTTTCCTCATGAAACCCATCTCATCTTGTCTTCTGTTCTGCCTGATCACCACTAATCAAAGCACCTCTTTTACGAGGCGTGAAAAACATGATTTTCTTGTAGGGTCCTACATCTTCCAATAATTCAATACATACAAGTTAAAAAGTAGTCAAATCGGACCCAAATAGACCTGCACACCTAGTAACTAACTGACCACAGATTATTCGGGGTAACAGTTGTTACAAACAGTGCCCTAAGTTCTGATGAGTGTGTAGGATCCTATATAGATCTATATTTGAGACCCAAATTATAGAGTAGTTTCAAGTCTTTTTTTCTAAGTAAGTAAACCCCAAAAATCACAGAAGTACAATATATATTTAACCTTTTATACTCATACAACAAGATCATGGCATATCAAGTAGTAACAAGTTAGTTATACATACATATATTTTATATATCAAATAAATCGAAAATAAATATATTTCAAAAAGTTGTAGTAGTAGATATTCTGAACATAACGAAACAATAGCAGGCCAGGCCTTGTATTGTATACTTATATAAGCGTAGAACAGGGTTGAGAAGATAAAAAGTAGACGGTGAAAGAAACAAAAACATCTTCAGGTACTCTCTCAGCAAATAAACTCTCCTGCTGAAACTGAATCTCCCACCCCCTTCAAATCTCTGGACTGGATTCTTCCATACATGTATTTTCTATATAGTTACTGTACACTTCACTTTCTGGTGCATGCAACAAGTTCTTTTTCCATCTCATATCAACACAAGAAACCCTTCGAGTCATGCAAGTAAATGCAATGCATATTACGAGACTGAAAACAGGACCAGAATTTTAAATTCTGTTTATATTGTCTTTGTTTGATACATTTTTTTAATCGTTATTGCAGGAGAGAAAGAAAGCAATTTGATTTCGTCGTGTTTCTCGTGCGACTGGAAACCTTTTCCATATAAATGGTCATACTCACCTCACTATATTTGTTTTTCTCAATATTTGTTTCCCTATAGTACACATGAAGCATGCCATCATGCCACACTACTACACAGATAGAACTGTACAGAGAGGCAGCAGTGATAAAGGATTTAACTTCTGTGGGTCACTTTTTACAAGGAGAACCACTTGTCTAGGCTGCATGTATACACAGACAAGAGTTGGGCAGGTTTAAATACGAGGTTTATTTTATAACGAAGCTTTCGTCTGGAATAACTATTATTACTGAACGTTTAAGGGGTTTATGAGAATATCACATTTTACTACTACTACTACTACTAACAGTGCACCTACATGTACAACACATACGCAAATAACAACAATGTTGTTTACTTCTAGCTTACCTTCCTAAGAACTAGTACAACCATGCACTTGCTATGGTGCTTTGCATCCAAATAATGTCTTTCCTCATGATGATGATATAAAATATTCCCTTCTTATCCTTACCTACATGCCACTTGATGGAACGCACTCCTGCTACTTAAATACATGGTGTGTGTACGTACATCATTCTTCCCTTATATACTCAATAAGAGCTAAAAGCAACACATGCCTTTCAATTACCCTTGAGGGTAACTCGTATAAAGCTGCAGTTAATCAAAAACATAGATCAACTTCAAGATTTGAATTTAAACATTACTTTCATTCTGAGGTTCAGCCGTGAAGCATTGAAAATCCCTCCTGCATGTAATTATACATACCGTTTTGTTACAACTGTGCACACGTCGTCAAATAATGTATACTTGTGCAAATTTCAACCGATAATGCCTTGCTTTTTTTAAAAACTAAAGAAATGTGAACATTCCCTGGTAAATACGTAAAGTATTATTAGTATACTATTAGCTATACTTAAATGTCTCCATATAGGCATGTGCATCCATATGGCATTTCCCACAATATATGCTAACAAGATTAAAACCTTTAAATATACTCTTTTTAACTCCAGCTGGAATTGGCATTAAAACTTCATTTGTTTTACACAACCTCTCGGGCTTTTAAATGTAAAATATCTGGATACTGAGTAGTCAGGAATAATCTCCAGATTTGCACTGTCATTACGATGGTTCACTAGTGAAGATGTGACCAATATGTAAAATACTTAACGATAAAATGTAGTGTGGACAATAGGGAACAAAAAGCTATTTTCTAAAATCTACTCGAAGCCTGTGCGTATGAAAATTATTTTTCCACTAACCTCTATTCACCTTATTGTGATTCCCCTTACTAATTAGCTCCAAACAGATGCTAATTTGACGAACTGATCTTCTGAGAAGTCCAAAATAAAGTTTAGAAAAACAGGGAAATGTTAATGAAACTGACAATATTAAAAGGACTTCAGAACGCCCCTTTAAATTGTGAAAAAATTGTGCAAGGATGTTAACTTTAGTAATTGAACTCCAAAGGCAAGGGCAGACAGCCCGTGTATATGCAGATGCACACATGTCTATCTCTACATACGCAATGTATGTAGGCATCCCGGCAAAGATAAGGGCAACGCACTTCATTTCTTTTCTATTCTTAAAAATAAATAGCCAACTATGCAAAACAACCACACCCTCAATCAGACCTCAATAAAATCTAGGCTTCTTTATCATCATCACCGAACATCTTGCCATGCTTATCGTAAAAATCACGTTTGCTGTTTTTTCCATCGCCAGTTCAATACTTAAAACTTACAGGGATACTCTATGACTTACAATTAAAAAAACACAGGTAGTAATTACTTTTCGCTATGTTCTATATAGATCCTTCATCCGTAAATCCTATTTACTCTATGGGGATAATCAGTTGCTATTATCGCCTGACCTGAACATCACGTCCTGACCACCTAATACTACTATCGGTCGCAATTCAATCACTAATTTGAGCTCACAATTGTAGCTTGCGTGCTTTAGGGAGATACTGGACAAAGGTAAGCCATCATTCCGTTCTAAAGAATTCGCGTAGGTATATATAAGTATATATGCTCTATATGCAGCTTATAAAAAATTAACCTTTTGTTCACCGCATGACATGATGCCACACTATACTACTATGTGAGGCTGGAAGATTCATACGGATGTATGAGCATACAATGATGATGATTGACGTTCTGACTGAATAGGTAGCCACGAATAATAATAATATCGCAGTTCTACTTAACTTTCTACACGCTGAACAATTCGGATGGGTACCAATAGCAGACTTACTTGGATTATACGTGTATATGTAAAAATGACAACGTATTCGTATAACAATGGACAGGACTCATCATCAGTCATAAGAAGGTAAATCCATATCACTTCGCTGTTAATAAATGCAAAAAGGACTGACTGCACAATGAACACATAGACTGAATCTAACTCACCACAGAGCAGACGATAAGCAGATTCCTAAAACTTCATGGAATTGTACACCTCTGGGCACTTATTGTTAGTTTGTTCTGCTGTTGCTAACGTATATATAAAGCTTTAAAAGTGTATTGCAGTTATGTGGCTGTTCAATGGTACGTATCACGAATGATAATACAAGTTTTTGGGCCTCATTTGCTCGCGTTTCAGGCTATGTAGATCCTATACCCTTCCACATCCACACACAAGTTTAAATATCGTTCAGCTCCGCACAAACGCTATTGTTTGATGGATATGTGGTGGTGCGATCAACAACAAACAAGCAAGCTAATACATACGTTCACAATGCATCCATCTGTTCCCCATATACAAAAAGACTGTTATGCAATTAACGTCCGAATTCACGAAAATCCTGTTTCGGATGTTTAGGTGAGTACCGTCAACGAATGAACGTAATACGTCGAGTACAACGTATAGATACTGCTATTCATCCTTTGTTGTGGATGCCATGTGTAATATACATTGGCAACTACTTTACGCTTATTCCAATCACAGTTTATTTTATATATACATGCTTTTTTGTAAATTCTAAACCTTCTGTCTCATTATGTATGCCCACATACGTCATTACATATCTCTGTCCTGACTAAATTGCCACCAGTGAATACACAGAGAGCAAGAGAGATAGATTCCGGGTTCAAAGAAATGTCATAATTTTTAACCCCTCAAGGATAGAAAATCATTCAGTATGATTAGGGCTACTTGAATCTACAAATGCGTAAACAAACTGTTGAGATAGGACATGATATTGCATCATGAATAGACAAATAGACTGCAATATGTATACACATAATTACAAATATCTATATAATGATTAATGATGTCTATATTCTATACGTACACAAATCACGATGGTCACTGATGATCATATCATTGATTTAGCCGTTTTTATTATTTATTTATGTTATAATAAACTATATGTAAAATCTAGTCATACTAACTGTGAAATATATAGTGTGATAACTATGAAATATTAGAGTGACGAAAATGACAATTACCTTTTTTTGGAAGTCCACGTCCAAATCCGTTCCTGGGTTTCCGGGAGTTCTTGAGAAGCCTCGACGAACTCAGGGCCGGAGTACCATTGACAACGTCCTTCGTGAGGTACTTTGTTAACCGCTTGGCTTTGCGTTTGATACGATCCGCTGCTGGAGCGTAATTTTCATTAACAGTCTTCTCAGCAGGTTGCGTAAAGCCATTGACGACGACGATGCCGTTGGTGGGGCTGTGATGGCCATTCGTGAGTGACACCGGCGCTTCTGGAGACATGACCATGCCACCGTTTACGAATTTGATTCCGTTCTCCATTTCTTTCAGACTTGTATTGCTTTAGGGCTCTATATATTTTTGAGAAGATTTTTAGACCGACAGTGTCTTCAAAAGGTGTGTGTGATAAGAAGGAGCAAGTTGTAGGTATATTTTTCTTTGAAAATGTTACAGTTTTTTTTACTTTTATTACAACTACACGTTGTGTGGTGCAGGCTTTGAAATCACAATGGTATTTAAACACATAAAAATTCTTGCAAAACTTTCGTAGCTTCTTAAATGATTAATGGAGCCTATGGACTGCTTGCATGTATATCACAAATTTGCACATCTATCAATCAACCACTTTGGAGTTTTCTATACAGTAAATAATTCTATACATACATTTATATATATATGTGATTATTGCAACTTTTGTTTTTTGGATATTTACTCCAAATAATACTCTGATTTGCTATCTATAATGTCTCTCCCAGTATACTTATGCCAGGGTAGATTATAATAATAAGGCTCACAGTTTGTTTTTTTTTCTCTCTTTTAGTTCTTCTCTGAGCAATTGTACAGAACAAGGAATCGTTCGAGGATTAATAATGTACAGCAGGTGAAGGTTTCACACGGACATCAATCTATTACAACGTAGAAGTGTCTATATATATATATGAACAATATATAATGATTCCACACAGTCAGAATTGCAAATCAGGTACACTCAATAAAAGAACACAATATATAATGTAACTGTTACTCGTTCCTATGCACTCTTTCTTTCTTTCTCTCTCTCATATATATCAACACACAAATCTATATATATAATATTAAGTAAGTACATTCACCGTTTCCACCAAAACATTAAACAATGCCGAACTTGTCAACTTTATTGGAGATGACGAAAAAAATAATACTTGAAATACTTAAATGAACAACAACTCAATTCATATTAATACATGCAATGAGTTATATCCGGTAAAGTGTGTGTGTGTGTGTAACTTTTTTTCTACGTGAACTGTCTTTGAACCCTTTTATTTTTATATATATCAAGCAGTTCGTGTGTATACGTTCAAAAAACTTGGATGCAATTCAGATGACGATGACTAAAAAAACATATGCAGTGGTAGCTTCCCAGATGAAGATGATGTTTATTTCGTTCTAAAGAAGTGGAGTCTCGGTATTATTAAGTGCGTACTTGTTGTTGTGATTTGTTGTTCTGATTCATTTGTTTATACGGGCGGGATCCTTATTGACCTCTTGACTATTTAACTGATGACTGTCAAGCTCTAAGCTTATGGGCAATTGATTCCCTGTACTTCTTGGTAATTTACTATAATTTCTCGGTAATTTACTACTGATTCTCCGTGATTTTCTATGATTTCTCGGTAAGGACAGCTATATATGTCTCGGTAATTATTAGAATGATCTCTCGGTAAGGACAACTTGGTCTCGGTGTAAGGACAAGATTCTATTTCTCGGTAATTAGAAAATTATGTCTCGGTAAGGATGACAACAATTTCTCGGTGATGACAACTATTTTTTCCTATAGCAAGGAACCTTACAGGAATGATACTTGAGAGCGGCAGTATTTATTTCAATTAATACAAGGATTGAAGGATGGTTGTTTATAGATCGGATTTGAATATATAGGAGGAAGAAATATATAGATCACACGTTAAAGGCCCTAAACGTGTTGTTTCCCTGTCTATGTTTCTAGGCGATCTCCAGACAAATTACCAAAGAGGTGAAGGATGACAACTGGTAAGAGTTGTCCGGCAGTGACTCTACTTTGGAAATATGCTGACGGATTAATTCAGAATTTGAGGAAAGATGGTAATTTTTTGAAATTTTGCCCAAGTATAATAGATATTTAGGGTTTCGTTTCAGAACAAAGATCGAACGTTCACACACGAAGAGATCCACTCGCACTATGGTAATGGTATCCGAGTTGCGGATGTCTAAAAGGCTTACTCCCCCTTGTCAACAAAGCCCCTCACTCTACTCCCTGCTCATTGGTTCAAAGCAGTCAGTCGCAACTTAGCTATACTCATCTGACTCGTTGTTGCCATGTTCGAGAACTCATGGTCTTCGTCCAAGTCACCGAAAGAGAGAGAGAGAGAGAGATGATGATGATGTGAGCCAGTAGAGCCATTTTTTATGCATATAGCAAAATTCCGTATAGAAATTACTATTATGTGTTCTTAAACGCTGGCTTGAGCTGAGACTTTCGGTTTTCTCGGCTTCTTTCCATATGTATGTAGTTTCATCATGTTCATCCATCCACTATTGAACATCCTAAACGTACGTTCAAATTCTATACTTATAAAATTCTCAGGAACCTCAGAACTTCCACTGCGCAGCATGTTTCCTCTATTATTATTATTGTTTTACATGCTACACGGCATATAACACTCGGCTCCGCATGTTTATCAATATGCATGCGTTTTTCCATATAAACACATGCATATTTCTCAACATAACCATATACATTTTTCCTTAAAAGCATATGCATTTTTCCGTATAAACGCATGTATTTTTCCGTATAACGCATGCATTTTTCCATGAAAATTCATGCACTTTTCCATAAAAACGTGCATTTTTCCATAAAAACACATGGATTTTTCCATAAAAACACATGCATTTTCGGACATGCATAAACACAATTGTCCATATGAAACATGCATAATATGTTTCCATATGACGATCTACAAGAATATGTCCATGTAAAAACATGGACAAATCATTATTATTAAATTGTCAAAAAAATCAAGTCCATGCAATTCTATATAAACAGCACAGCTATACAACACACATGCAACATCTATCTGCGTGGAACATGTCATATATGTATAGTATTTTCCATCATATAAAAAATGGGTTGGTTGAGGATCAAGAAGAAGATGTGCCTCCACCTGACTGACTGCATCGGGAGTTAAGAGAGATTTTTAGCGGACTTGCCATTAGTGACATTCAGGGAAATCCACATGGAAGCCAACTAAAGATAGTAAAAAGCAAAAGGCAACAATGATGACCGAGCGTCCCTTGAATGAAAAAACACGATGAACTGCCTCAGATCAGAGAAGAACTCAGAATGTGACCCATCATGATGTGGATGAGATGATGAGGATGAATTCAACAGAACTGTGTGTGTGTACATATGTATTGTTATGGAAACGTGCCCGCCCACAAGTCAAATTTGAAGCCTAAAAACAGACTGACCCGACATGACATTAGACTTAATGGATAGAGGAAGAGACGGACTACAAGAAAACGTACCTGTCATGAAGTGTCTTCACTGGGGCCTTCGAATTTTCCTGGTTGAAAAATACCCGTCCGCAGTATCCAAGCTGGATGCCTTTTGCTGCTCAGGAGAAACCATGTATAGCTCGTCCTCACAAACACAACACTCTGGTAGGTACTGCCTCCGTAATACAAGGCTTAAACAGGCGAGTTGGATTGTTTATCAAGTTTGGCAACTCTGTTGAGCTTGAACAAATCTACAACGTAGAAAAGCAGCAAGTGGAGAAGTAAACCTGCCGGGGTATTCGTTCGAGCCTACGTGACAACTCCAGCAAGTCTGGGCTACACCATCAAAACATATATTGTACGTATGGTTTCTTAACCATTTCGAGTATCAACGTTTGTTGTGGGTATATACAAAATGAACGTTTGCTGTATAAAAGAGCCTCTTTCTGTAGTCTGTATGTCTGTAATGTATAGTGTGAGGCGTATAATTTATATGTGATGTGCAGTATCTGAGTCTGAGTGAGAAGTACAAACAGAACATATGAGGATATATTCGTTCATATCACCATAACAATCATGCATATATATACATCACCTGCCTATAGAAGCTATTATAATAGCGCTAGAATAGAAGCAGCACAGAGATGAAGATGCAGAATTTTAGGAGCATCGCATGATCATGTGTGTTGTGGTCTTTTTGTTGATGCTGCTGTTATGCTGGTTAAATGTTGTTGTATGGCCAGTATAGTATAGCGTTTTTAGCATGTTTTTTTTGTATTTACAATTCGTACACATACGCATATTATTAAATACATGTATACATACCTATGCATAATGTTAATAGTCCTCTGGTGACGAGTGATTGAGTATAGAATAGATGGCTTGAGAAAAACCAAAGAGCGAGAGATAACAACATCAACATTAGAAGACATACACACAAGAAGCAAGAAAAGAGTTAATTCGTATAATTCCTGTACTTGTACGCACGTATACTTCATCTTATGTATGCCAGTGTGTATGAAGAGCAAATATATGCACACACTATTACTTTACACACACCTCATTCCTCATCTCTCTGTCCTCTGTTTTGTGTGTATATATGTATATGTGTAGTGTGCTGTGTGGTGTGTGTGTACAAACATTACGTATGCAGTAAATGCACACGCATATTGCGTGCAGCCAGACACGAATTAAACTTCTCGATGGTTCTACTGTGTGTAAGTACGCATTTTGTATAATATACGCATTTCTCGTTTAATATGACTATTACACACCCGAAAGTTGGGTGAGTTCACAGTGAGCTCTGGGTTTGTCGGGTTGTCGGGTACACGTAGACACGATACAGTTGATGTATGAACATAATAAGGTCGGCTATACCCGGGAGAAATGGGAAATGCGAAACATATGGAATAGAAATTCGTCGAATCTTCTATCAGTCGTCAGTCGCACGGCTTCGGCTGGTTATTATAATATGTCCAGCAGTAGCAGTAGAAGCAATATTATTAATATTGAATGCATATTATTCCTACTTGCAGGCAGGTTGAAGAATTGAAGATGATATTTTGCTGTAATAGTAAGAGATGGAAGCATATCGTAATGCAAAGGGTTATAACTTCTTGTGTATAGCTCTGAAAGAATATATCGTAGAGTTGATATAGTAAAGCCTTGTAGTCAAGGGGTTATTGGTAAGGTTGTGGTATGTATTTACCTATGCATAATAGTAAATGATAAATAAAGTGTTTCTGTTCACTGTTCAGCATAGGGATTCATATATACGAACAAAAGTTATGAACAGATCCTAAATGTGTATGTCGTCAGCCTGGCTGAACTGAACACTGAAGGATATTATACGTTTGTAATATAATGGCTGTAAAGATTTTAGTGTAGAGCACTTTGACTTTGGTATACACTTTGTTTCCACATGGAAAGGAACTATTCATCAATGGAAAAGTACTAACTATATATCTCATTTGATCAACAGTTTTTCTCCTTTGTCATCCATATGAGCGTGCATATTGTGTGTAGGTAAGCATTTATGAACTTGTCAAGGGTTGGTTGTAGGTTCAACGTTTGTTTGGGCTGTATAAGGGGCATACTGCATATGATGTGGTTGCGTTTTCTTACGGACGTTGTTGGTTCGTAATTCGTAATAATTTAAGCTTAAGCCCAGTATTTCTAAATATATTTGCATTATTATGGAGTATAATAGTATAAGTGTAAAGAGCCTTGTATAAAAATGCTTTCTTGTTGCCAAGGAAGTTACTGTAGATTAATTTGTTTCTCAGGACCTTTCCTCACATGTAGGGCATACGGGGTACTGTAGGACTTGTACAGGATAATGGTTACAACATGGAACGTTCTGCATCTGTTCCTTTGATTAATATAGATTACATTTCGTGGCTTAAGTATAACAGAAATGGTTTCGTTAAGTATTTTGGCTGTAATGCTTCTGTAATGTACTTAGGTAAATTGACTACTCCAGATATAATTTTTTTGCTGAGTTTGACTTACACCTACACTGCAGACTACTATATGAAGGTGATTCCGCTGTCCTGTTGGCATCAGTGCTTCGAAACAAGGAAAAGCGATCCACTGTAATTAAGTAAATACTTCACTATATGTTTTGCAGTGTGAGTATGGTTGATTATAGCAAAAGCTGTATTTTACTAACCATGTATGGTTTATTGTACAAGCACAAACATTTACATTGAAATCACCTTTTCCTTGATTTTATCACATTGGACCATTCCTGTGTGATAAATATATTGTTTGCACTTTTGTTCAATTTTGACCAAAGTCGATTCGTTTGTCTAAACTAGCTGAAGCATATCTATGTTCATATTTTGTGACCTTTCTTGTTCTAGATATTTTTATAGCAGATTGTCTGCAGAATGTATTAGTAATTGTCTGTCTGAAATTAAAACGTTTACAATTCTTTGTGCGCTTTGCTCGTCAACCACGCCTTGGATTCGGGCAGAAGTACTATTATAAGTGATTATAAGGTTCATCAAAGACAAATATGAATAGACAATTTCCGATTTATTGGGTTTATAGTTTGATAATATTATGATATTGCTTTCAACGTGGAATCAAATGATTGGATTCAAACGAATTGCTGCATTTTCATTGTCAACTTCCAAGTGTTCACCAAAATAAGTACATACATTAAATATAAAGCCTTGAAAACATTATGAGGGCATGAACTTTAGGTGCCATTATTGTTTGAACTTAATTCATGGCAATTGAAATATTGAAAATGGTATATATATGCTACAGATACAACATGCTTATGTACGTGTATATAAGTACTTATGCCACAATCATGTACATTCCCCGAATACATTCATCACTGTTCAAGAGATTCATGGCAAGAAAGTAATCGCATACGTTGGTGTGTGTTTATTTCAAGTTCACAAAATACGACTTTAGTTTCTCTAAATGCTATAGATATCCTCTGGGGCATATGTTGCTCTTGACAAGCTTGGATTTTGGAAAATCATGAGATTAAGAAGCTACTACTGCAAAAGTCTGGTTGGAATTTGTATGAATAGAAGCAAAAAGGTCGACTAAAAGCTGGAGTCACTATTATTATAGTGTTAAGAGATTCGTACGAGATAATGTTTGTTACTGTCTTGTTGACAATACTTACTACGCTGAACTCTGGGGCTAATGTTGCGAGACGTGCCAACAAAACCGTTTGGCCGGTAACCCCTTGTACTTAAAGTATATGTATCTAAATACCGTGTACCTTGAACTGTGAGTATTGTGTATAAAATGTAGTGGTTTAACAACACACTGTCGATATATACGGACCGTTTCAAACGCATGATAAGGGTAGCACATATACTTACACTTATTATGATGAGAATAACCGCCAAAGGGGCAAGTATTAAACCTCGTTGTAGTACATTGTAATGGTTTCGTGGGTTAGAAAATATTCTGTATATAGGCATATAATATAGTATAATACAGATATATAGACAGACAGCAGTTCGTCAACCAAAAACGAATTGAACTGCACAGCATTCTATAAGTACATTCAGTTCACTTTTGTGCATGTACCTGAAGTACCCACTATATGTATAGATATAGATAGCTAGCAATTTACACAAAGTGCGTAGTTGCGTAGCGAAGGGAAAATGAATGTAACTTTGGGAAATTGTAACGTACTTTATGTAGCTACTACGTACTACGAAAAAATACGTCTACGCATCTTACGCGTACTTGTAACAAGTGGCCTGTTGTTGTGATGATGAACTCCACAACACGATGACATAAATTGCTTAACTTGCCAAATAGTATTATACACTGCTGTGTGAATACTGTTTGTGTGTTTATGAATCACTTACTTATTAGCTTCTTTTCTATTTTACTCGTTTGCTCTTGCGGTTGTCGACCGGGTGCTAATAAACTGCTAAGAATTTCTAATATTATGTTGCGAAAAATTTGAATCGGTATTGACTATGAACTGTTTCCGAATATTGAACACAACGCAAAAAGTATAAACAGCTCTTCACTTAGGAATAATGATTTTATTTCTAAACTTTTTGTACTTTTCATTTCACAGCAGATGTACTTACTTGTATAATTAGTTATAACAGTAATAAAAATGTATAATTAAGTAATAAAATATTTTTACAAGGTTTTTACAATTTGTTTATGATTATTGAGCGGGAGAATGCTGCTGTACTATTATGTTCTTCCAAAAATAACCTGGTAACTTATGTAGGATAGTTTCAATAAAATCCCACGTAGGTCAATAAAGGCGAAGCGGAGCCGGAGTCTTGAGTTAAAGTTGTAGGAGGGTATTAAAGATTTTCGAATGAAAATAAAGATTTTGGCAGAAGACTCTGTCGTCGAACGAAGTCTGTGTTTTGCACAAATTTTGTATGTATATATAATGTTATTAATCCATGTATTTCAGGAATATGAAAAAGAGCAGAATGGACCTCTTTCCACAATAGGGACTTGAGTGGCATGAACTCACTAAGCGGGCAAGCCCTAAGAGCAATAATTTTGAACCCACAGGCACTTGAATGCCACTGAATATAAGCTAGTATAGTTGTAAATGAATGAATTTTTTGTATCCATACAGACTTATTACAATGAAAGAAAACAAAAATCCACAAAATATATCGTGGACCAAAATACGGAACGGTTGATGTGCAATTCAACTTGTATTGTCTTTTGGATTTAAGACAGAAGGTAAAGGTTTAGGCACGAAGAGATTAATGTTGGTATTAATTGAATCAGAAGTGTCTTTATAGTATCAGCCCTTCTTCATTTTTCTTGTTTCTTATCGGTAACGGCAAACAAAGATAGCTTACTACCAGTTTAATTTGGATTTTGTTTCTTTAAAAAAAGGTTACAGTTGCTGTAGTCTCGTTGAAAATACTTCTATATGACTCTTTGACTCTTTCTCATGGTGGTATTTTTACAGATATTTATCGCAACTCCTTTAACAAGCCTCGATGATTTAAATTACCACGCTTTATCTGGTCCAATGTATGTAATGACATGAAGTAAACTTACCTATATACAAATTATTAAACTCACGCGTTTTAGCTTGTTTGAACGTCAAAGAAATTCATTGGTGGTATGATATGACTTATTAGAGCGACCAGATTGAGTGGAGCAGCAGGTTGTTATTTATCCCTCAGGACATATAATACGAAAGCACAGGACAGGTTCTACAGGATGATCATACTTCTTTTAAAATTGATGTTATTTTTTCGTACTTGCACCGTACGGAGAGGATAGGGAGAGATGTCATATTTAAAACAGAATTGTGTGAATGAGCTGTGCACACCTTGTTTTTGTCTCGACTAAATGTATTTCCCCCTGTGCTTCTACTGTATACAAAAGAGTGATGATTCCAAACCATAACTTGGCTGGCACCAATACAATAAATTAATTATTCTTGTGCATATACTGGCTTATATTCTTATCCCTTCAACATTGCTCGTTTTTGTCAAAACACCAATGTTAAGGGATGCAGACCAGTCGTCGTTTATTATAGAAGTAAGTAGGTACAATTAAAGTAAAAAAAAAAAAAGAAGAAAACAAATGAAGCAACTTATGCTGCTGAAGCCTCAATGAGTGTATCTCAAGTTAAAAGTATACGCATATATAGTTTGTATAGGAAAGAGACAGTGAGTTCTCTCCCACCGATGCTACATAATTTAAGGCACTCCATACATATGCATATAATTAAGCCTCTCGAATGATAAATGTAAGTTAATCTAGTTGCTATTATAGTCTTTATTAAAAACATTTTATTTTGCGTTTAACGCAAGTACATACACACGTCATGTATTGCAAAAAGTTCCATCATCGAGAACTCTTTATAATGGGAAAAATACAATTATGTCTTTTAATTTCCCAGTCAAGAGGATAAACCCATCTGCCTGTCGTCTAGCATGTTATTTGACCGTTTTTGACGCTTAAATGACAGTAGATAAGTCTGTAGAATAGACACTGTTGACAATTATTTATTCCTATTTAGATAAAATAGATTTTAGACAACAAACAAAGTATGCCGTATAGATATGCTTGCTAGCATATAATCTCATTATCTAATTAGAATGAACTCTGGCTTTATTATAATTATACACTGTACATAATTAGTTTGAGTTTGAAACAAAACACCTACTTAAAATAAGTATGGATTGGTACTTGATTGGATACTCAAAAGTATTTCGGTAAATATATTTAGCAATATTTTTTCCCAAGTCTATTATCCATATAGGCGTAATTATTTGCGAATATATTTTTACATTGACTGTTTAAAATATGTTGTCAACATATGTAAGTAATGCAAATTAATTGCGAACACCGCGTGCTTTTAACTGAAACGCAGTATTTGGGTGGTACTTGTATTCTACCAACCACCCATCGAAAATAGCATTTCATGGTCGAAACTGGAATACTTCAAGTATAGTGTGTGTATTCGTGATATTTGTTCACACTTTGTTATTGAAGCTAACTACGCCGAATTTTCTGCGTTGTTTTTGGGATTCAATTCTTCTCACAAGCGTATTCAGGAACACTGTTTTTGTGAGCTAATGTATATTATACTTAATTCCCCACATGTTCCACTGTTCTCATGTATGTGTAAATGTACCATTATTACCGTATACTGTTATAGTTACTTCTATCTCGTACTTTTAGGTATACGTAGATATACTAAATCTTCAAGTATAACCACCAATACCAACTTGTACAGCTGAAAATTAATTGCGATAGCGATAACTTTCCTGACATTGTCATCAATAAAAGTCCACGTATTTGTTTTTATAGAAATGAGTAGTACCGTCGGTCGTGAATGCTCATTAATTTCTTTGCATAAATAGCCATCCGCTGTACACTTAATTACTATGTACTCACACAATGTTATGAGTCGAATTATTTTACGTTTCAATTTCAAAGCCGTAGATTCTGCAAATATTTTTTCAGGAGGAGGAAATGTGAGCTATAGGACTATCTATGAATACATATATTTATGTTATTTAATTGTCACATCATCAGCCATTATCACTGATTGGCACATGAAGGCTTCGATGTCATTTAGCCGGCTTCCGAAGTTATTGCTACTACGAAAACATACAAAACCATGGGGAAAAGGACATTATGGGGGGAAGTCGTTATGCATTTAGTAGATATATTAAATGATGAAATGTTTAATAATCAAATGTAAATTTAGTTAATAAGTTAATCAATGCGATGGTCAAATGTCATCGTATGTGTCTGTTCCTTGTTTCATTTGAGTATCTGTGGAGGAACTGAAATACATGCATACATAGACTTATGCCGACCTCAGCTCATCTTCTCTATTTTGTAATCTTTCATAATAATATTTTGCACACATACCCGATAAAAGTTGTTGAGAGCTATTCTATACAAATACTTTAGAGTGAGATTAGGACTATCAACCATCAGCTTGTTTAATATAATATATGTATAAATTGTATAATAACGTAGACTGCGGTTTTCATTTATGTGAAGCCATACTCATAAACAACATGTAATATGGTGCAAAGCACATATTAACCAATCGTACCATAACTGCTGTTAAAAGCTCTGCATAGCAACACAACCCTCTGAAAGGCAAACATCGAAATAGCCTAATCTGTTTACCTTTAGGTGAATCCAGCATGTTTAATCTTACATGTTCAGATGGTATCAAAATAAATGCACTCATATAAAATATCTTCCTTGTTTTATGAATACATATATGTACCTATGTATACAAATATAAATAAATATATACTTTTGTAAGTATATACACTATACGACCATACACTGAAAAAATAAGGGAAATGCTAAAGCATATCACTTACACAGGCTGCCTCTCAA
The DNA here is from genome assembly GCA_034696945.1 of Lipothrix lubbocki. Taxonomy (NCBI): domain Eukaryota; kingdom Metazoa; phylum Arthropoda; class Collembola; order Symphypleona; family Sminthuridae; genus Lipothrix; species Lipothrix lubbocki. The sequence goes on along the minus strand of JAQGAK010000040.1, from coordinate 9,464 downwards.
TGACTAATATTTTGTGTACATTGAGTAATATAAATATTAACTTTGTTTTCCGAACCAATGCAGGAGATAACTTTGAAGTTATCAGCGTATCATCACCGATAGTTTATTTTAATAGAAAATTTGTATATGGTGGTGCATGTATAATTTTATAATTACCACTCTCGACAAAAATTGAAAAACCAAAACTAAAATTATACCATCATTACCACAAAGGAGTAATGAAGTGCATGCGTTGATTCCAGTTACTGTCTTGAACCGAAGAATGCGTACAGCATGCACATTATGAATTACAATGAAGGAAATAATATTGTGGAATTTGCTGTCAAACGTTCTGTACTATTGTATTTCTAGTCTCTATTGTTTGTTTAATGACCAACTAATAATAATTGAATGTGTCGTTTACTGTGCTACATAAAGTTTTTCAACCTGAAAAAATTACGCGAATCTATTTCATGTGCAGGCGTTTATTTGTTCTTTGCTGGATATACTAAAACTTGCAGAAAATAACCAATTAGCTACTCTGAAACTTGTTAGAATAAAAAGCGCATTTAATTTTTTTTATCTTAACAGTTTGGATACAAGACCCACAGCGAGCGTATTGGTAGTTGGCACTTTACAGGGTACTTGACTTCAAACTTTACCATCTGTATCAGTCATAATGTCCTCTCTCTCCGTCTCTCTTTGGTACTATTATGCTCGTTCTGGATAACATGAACCAATCAAGTTAGTTCCCAGCATCTCTTATTTCTGCAAAAACTAATCCCTCTTTTTTACATCCAAATATTCATTTCCCTTGATATGCGAATATAGAATATTTATATCACTACTTAGTGTATACTAATGAATAGTAAATTGGAAGAGGCACACATTGATGCATCATATATGCGGCTTTTGTTGAAAATATCCATTTTTTCTGGAAAGCCACGCGGTTTGATAAAACTTCCTTTTAGTAGCAGGTTTTTATCCAGATTTAACAAGATATGTAAAATGTTAAATTGTAGCATCATATGTTAATATCTTCATTTAGCATATAAGTTCTGGCCATATTTAGTAAATCTATATTTCAAGCAAATATTTAAATCCCACATGGACAGTTTGATAGTCAAAAGCCATTCTCTCCAGCAAAACATAGAAGCGACACATGAACAAATGAAATGAAGCATGTTTCTTTCTTATAAAAAGCTACATTGTTCAGAACTGTTAAGTAACTCGTCAATAAAATCCTTTATACACATGCAGGTTGTGATAGGTGTAATCCAGCTTTTTAGGAGCTCTCTGTATAGAACCAGAGCTAGAGAGGTATTGAAGTGTACGACGATTATGTTTTAGCGTGTGACAGTACTGCGTTTCTGATTCTGAAGTAGCTGAATTATTTTATTATTGTGAAAGCCTGAAAGCGTATGAGAACATACAAGTTCTATACTTAAAGAACATATGAATTTCAGTAAGGGCCAGATGTTATATTCTGGTTTTCGTGCAAAACAAGAACTGCATAATGTTGTATTTTTCGAGGACTGTTCAGTTATACACAAGCAGGTCCAACGAAGTCAGTGTTTTGGAGGAAGAAGCCAAACTCTACACTGCATAAGTATATCGTATAAGTAGAAAAAGTTAGTGGGATGTATATTTATTTTTTTGCAAACTGCTTTGTTTGTTACTTCATTAGGTTAGCAAATGTGAACTGATAACAAAACAATGGCGGTAATCAATTGTCCAAACGAGAGGGGTTCTGAAGTATTGTTTTTATTTTTTTGCAATCATGCTAGTATGCAAAGATCCAAGTACTACATACCTTACATTATTATTACACGATCAAAACAACGAAAAAAAGGACCATATTAATTCCACGTGTACCTGCAGCAATTTACGCATCTGTTTCAATCTTTCAATACATTTTAAAGTATATTATATCATATGACCATGCCACTCATCAATGTGACATATTGCGATTGAACCTCATTCGCCAGTAGCCCTTGTTCGTAGCATTTTCACAATCTCGATTAGATAATCATTCCTGGGAATGGTAATCTATACTCTATATTAATAAGCCAGATAGCGTAGCCAAAGCCAAAAGTGGACAATTTGGGAAAGAATGCTGCACGCTGAATAGGAAGTGGACATCATTAAGTATACGGTTAGATTCTGCTCCTTCGAATTCACAACATAAAAACACGAAGCAAGTTTGCCCGTCAAACGAGGCATAAGAATGCATACCATAGGGAGAAAAATTACAACTTTACAACCCATACATATACATATACACTGGTGTCACCTTGGACTGAAATCTACAACGCAGTAGAGAATACAACATAGCAACTGGAACTTATAGCGAGCTCAGCACGCTTGTTGAGCTTGAGCTGGAGCTCATGCTGATACTTTACATGTATCATCATCTGTGTGTAGAAGCGTACCTATTATATATACAGAATTCATACAAACTTTTCTTTTTATCTGTTGTAGTACAGTAATAATAGTACTACTAAAATACTATATACAAACTTTATACACTAGTAACGATGAACGCAGCAACTTTTTTAAAGGGAAGGAAGTACCTAGTTGCTTCCTATAGGGCCTATAGTTTTGTATATCGGTAGTACCGGCTTTAGCTGTATCTATATATGTATACATTTATATTGTATTTATATTCTAATACTCCTTTTCATAAAGACTGGTTTTTTACGTTCTTCTTTAGGTCGGTCAAATGTATCTGCACTTAAATGTGTTGGAGAGAATGTAATTGTAATTGCACATACACTTACATGTATTCAAGTATGTATATAGGTAAAGAAAGCGATTCTCCTTGAATGTTATGTTGGCTTGAAGCTATATACTTTTGTACCTATATAAAAGTAATTTGAGTGAAAATGTCTAAGTGTCAGTTCAGAATCCAGTACCACATATGTAAATTATCAATGTGTGTATATACATACATTAAGAAATGCCTGTGAAGATTCTTGAATTTCATTTAGGGATGAGGCTTGTGTTAGCAAGCATTGCATTTTATTCATTTAATGTGCACGTACTTAAGCTCACATTATAAAGTTACGCTCTCAGTAAGACTGCAGCAATTGAATGCAATGGAATCCATTGGATTACATACATTTAGTCGCCGGCTTTAAATTCGCCGCACTCATCTGCAGTTTTATTACTAGTATTTTGTATGTATTTAATTAATTGAATATATGCTCATCGTCGTACATTACATGCTGATCCATGTGTTTTGAGAGTTTTGTATTGGCAAGATGAGATGGGTAGAATAGTATAGAAAGACGGCATAGAATATTTACAAGTCTTGAAAGCTACTCAATCCCAAATTCTTAATTGAAGGTATACACACTTTGGTATGTATTAGTTCATTGATATATAAGTTTGATGCGGTTCTTCTCGTACTTGTTGACTTCTTGCCTTCTTGACTCACAACCACATAGAACCAAACTATATGGGATTGAGTGTGAGCTGAGCGTATTCTCAAAAATTAGTTACATGTATAAACTTTTCGTTCACATTTTGCGTCAAGCTTCGTCAATTATTCTGACTAGTCGCGAACTTCTTGTGCGTACACACAAGCTTTTACAATATTGCTGAGGAATTGTATAGTATGTGTGTGTGAGTACTACTATCTAATATCTTATAATAAATGATTCTCGATTCGATGCGTACTGCGTAGTTTCGGTGGTGTCATTAAAAAAACTCGTCTATACATTTGACCGCCAACATGCTGACTTTTTGCACTGTTGTTAAAATATGGCGTAGAAAGTACACGCATATACATAATGAACCTTGGCGATGGTACTATGGTAATAGTAGACTTTTTATACTTTATAAGAGACTCCGGTGGCGAGACTGCTATATGCTTTTATAGTCTCTATAGAGCATGTGCTCTGCAGCTTGTTTTTACTTTTTCGTAATATCACCTACTTCACTCACGGTAGCTTTTACGTTACACATATTATACAAGTATACAATTGTACAAGTAAAGTATAGGTAGTCATAAAATGCTACCAACGCATTTTACTGATCTCAACTAAATATATTGTCTGTCTACTTACAATACCTTGTAGACCTTTCTCACCGGTAATGTAGATGCTGTCTGGAAGTATGTGTATAATTGTAATATCAATTAACTCTAAAAGTCGTACATGCTCATAATAAAGCTGAATTCCCGAGGTTGTACTCACGAAATGCTTGGGATTAAAGTAAATAGACAAGCATATCTGTATATACTGATATTGCTTTCAAATAACCGGTCTTGAGTCATCAGTCGTCACAGTACATATGGAAAAAGTAAAAATACTTCCACAAGGTCGGATTCATATCATGTTTACCTGACAGAATATTTCTTTCTCCCAAATCGCATGCGTTTCTCGGAGTGGTTGTAATGCCGTGCACAATCTGATCTAACGAGAGAAAATAGCGTCCTTGTTTTTGTTTTCACCAGGCTGTTTTGACGGCTTACGACGTAGTATGTATATATGCAATGGAATGCTTTTTTTTTTACTTTTTATTGTCGTGGTGGTATGTATAATTATAAATAACCCCACTTAAAGGACACCTAATCCGGAATCGTACTAGGATGTAAGACGTCTATTTTGTTTTTGAGAGGGAAGGTTTCGAACTTATTTACAATAGTACACATTATTTACATACAATGTACATATGTTTCTTAAGCCTTAATTTATCTTGATTATTTTGCCAGCGAGTTTTTCTCCAATGTCACGCCAAAATGTTAAATATGGAAACGGAAGATAATAAAGATTTAGACTTGCATGCCATTCAGCTAATAATTGGTTCGGTCATTAAGTAAAAACACGAAAGAAAAATAAAGCATTAAACCCTTTAATTGTTATATACCCATCAATGCTGGCATGTGAGTTTATTATTTACAAAGAAGCGACGCTTGTAAATAGTTAATGTAAACTGGAAACACCCACGAGGTTAAATAATACAGAACAACTGTAATACTTATGCTTGGTTTCATCCATATGGCACTATAGATTTATTTTCCGTGCTTATATTTCATACTTTCAAATAAAGTACTTCAAGTTAACAAAAGGAGTCAGTCAGTTTATTAAAATAGCTACACTAATAATATAAACTGTAGTAATTTCGAACTACTAAGCAAATAATTATTGTGCCATAAAACAATTACATTTTGAAAAAATATTTTATGAAGCCATAATATTAGTCCTCATTATACCATACTAGAGCTCGAAAAATGCGGCAGCTTTTTCTTCATGTAGAAAGCAGTATGAGAATTTTTTCCACGTAAGTGTAAAAACGTAGTTGGACAGTTCAGTTCAACCACACCTCTAAACTAAGCAACACGAACTTCATCTTCTGACTGAATTACAAACTATACAAATAATACGAATGCATCTTCATGCTTTTGAGATGGATGCCAATAACTACATTTGTAGATGATAAACGTTAAATATTGCAATTAAACTAACAACCCATATTAAAATATTATTTCCCCATTATTACTGTCATGCTTACTTGCTTAAAAACAGTTAATTGGTCGTATGTTTAATGTTTTATGCTCTTATAGTTCAATAGATTACTTTATCCCCAAGCCTTTCAACCCCAACCTTTGGCTTGACATTCAAAATTCCTTCACTAATATTATTAGGGAAATTAGTGTCCTTTCTGGAATAGTAAAGAATACAGTGTTCATCGCCAACGGAGCGCTGTGCCAATTTCCTAGTTTTATTTCCTAAATAACAATACCCCATTTATTAGATATGCTTGTTTATCAATGACAATTCAAATAATGCTTCTGATCCTGTGCTGTTTACTAAAGAATCCACAGCAAGAAGATGTGTATTTTTAATTTGTATATAACCATGTATATTATGTATTGGATAAACCAGTTTTGGTCTTCCTTTCCAACTTCCGTTCATCTTTTGACCTTCAAGATGAGATTCTTCCTAACAAAAAAGGAGATAACTATAGAAATAAATGCATTATGTATGTACGTACCTGCTTACAGTAATACTTACACAGTACGGTGTACACTTTTGCTACTTCAAAGACCTGGAGGAGCACCTGAAGGTGGTCCTCTGTTGATTTTTATGGTCAGGAATAACCGCGACCAGCAAGCACGTAAAAAGAGAAATTCACATAAATTATATTTTAATGAATGTTCAACACTGGTGAAATGACATTGATGAAAGTCAATAATAAGTATATAGCAATAGATTATACTTCAATTTTATTAGCTTTATTTCAAGCTCTGTTTGACATGTCAGATATGGAGGTTGATTTTAGAATTCTTTACAATCATTTCGGTGAGTATGTATTCATCACGATTGTATCTCGAGACTGCCACAAAACATAAGTTTTGTTGTTATTTAATAAGAAACTCCTTTGTTGAAGAATTTTTTTTAGGAAAAACTGCTTATGACAGCTTAAGCATTGAAGCGGACCATTGAATGAAGATCACATTTACCTACATAGAAAGCTGCTTTTTGTAAACCATGTTTACTTATACGCAGTAATAGCGTGAGACAATAAGCTAACTATTGCCCGATGACACGTAATAAAAATTCTTACTCCAGATATTTCATTGTAAAATAACAACAATCCAAACAACTTAAAAACAACTTTAGTGCAGTACAGAAGCTCATCATAAACGGTTTCGCTGCAGTAATTATTATGTTTTCCACGAAAACAAGGACGCAGTATAAATGTACTTGCCTTAATGCTTTGATCCAAAAACAATTTTTACGTTCCTAAATTGTAATGGCTGTGTTTATACTATCAAGCCGAATAATTTAAAAAGCGCCAAGTATTTATCCCTACAATAAAACAATTAAACTGACAATAGTGAGAATAAAGGGTTGTAATGTAATTTCTTTAAATGGAATGCGATGTATGTACGGCTTTTGCACTCGATTTCAAATGCGTAATATATAGGTCGAAATTATGTAACAATTTTAATTAAATTACGACCGATTTAGGATTAAGACCTACTATCGAAATATATAATTTATGTATTTTGCTCGGGTTCTATGTACTTCTAAAATGTAAAAATAGGAAACAATACAGGTTTATACGCAGCGTACGTACTATCAACATTGATACGTGGTCAATTTTTTCCTAAAGTTACAGATTTATAGCACATTATAGTATTATGACAAATCGATGTTTCCTGTACAGTTGAAAACTTTTGTTGTTGTTGTTGTTTTGAGAATGAAAAGTTAGTGGTAATATTAAGGCTTTAGCCGATTAAATGTAATACAGCACCTTACGTATGTATTAATCACCTTGTAAAATCATTTAACATTCGAGGGAAATGCTGTTTTATTTCCTAAATTATATCAAGAGAGAATTTGTTTCACCCATGAAGAGTAGTGACTTTTCAGCTTGTGACATGGTCTACTGAAGGTAGGGAAGCTGTTTAAATATGTTTTACAATTAAAATGTCGCTCTCCAACTAACCATTTCAAATGCAAGGCTATACCAACATTGGGCTATGCTGTACCCATTGTACAATGTACAAGCACTTTTATACGATTAGACGGCGAGCGTGTATCACTAAGGTAATTAATCTTATAAAATGTTACATACACATATGAAAGAACTGTGTATATTATCAACTCGGAATGAGTAGCTGTGACTTTGAGTGCTGATAAAATTAATGCGAAAGAAGTTAATATAGAAAAGGTGTACAGATTGACGAATACTCAGAGGGAGATACGCTTCATATTTCCCATGCCTTACACATTTTATTAGAATGCAAGTCAGTGTCAACCAAGTTTTTGTTGCAATTTGTAATAATACATAACTTCACGCAATGCAGTCGATTGACTTTTTTTCAAGATGTATTAAGAAAAACAACTATTTCATGTTTCATGACTATTGGCTGGCTACAAGAATACTCACCGGCTAAATAAGAATAGAACAAACCCCAGCAAGTAAACTCTATATGCAGTGGTTAAAAGTAACGCAAAAACAAACAAGGTTAGTCAATGGTGAAACGTTTAAGTCCGCGTTGTTTCCTTCCTTGTAAACAAACAACAATTAATAGTAAAAACAATTTGACAAGGGAGTAGTCTGGTATAGGTTATGGTTTGCTTCTGTGTAATGTCCAACTGAGTGAGCTTTTAGTACCATAAATCACAATAATATAAGTATTATTAGTAATTTTACAGCTGTATATATGTATATACATATTCATTCATAGTTTTTGCTTTGGCAGAGGCAGAACAATGCATATAGATACGTACTATAATGTCCGTGTATATATTCAAACTATGCTGCCTATAAATGTGTAAGTATACATATATGGACAGGCATACGAATGTTCTCATTGAGATTGAGATTATGACATTGTTTGTTGTAATGATGACAGATACAATCGGACAACGAATACCAATATTTTGCATATATACATACTTAATTAATTGCATGTTTAAGGAATACACGCGACTAATCCTCTCATTTGTCTGGTAAATTTTTGCATGCTATACAATTAAAGCTAAAATATTATTTATTTTTCACTTTTCCTTTTAAGAACTTTAGTCTACAATTTAAGCCTCCCTCCTGATTCAACCCACATAATAAGTCGTTTTACAATAGTTGCTTATTCTTTTGAACATTAATATTCACAAAACAAGCCATGAATAGTCAATACAAGATGACCTCATATAGCATATTTATTTAAAATTCAAACAAACAATCCTGCAAAGTGAATTCTATATAAATCATTTCGTTAAATCTAACCTCCAATTAATCCCTGAAGACATTGTTTTAAAATAGAACGTCGCGGGGTTCAAATAAATCCAGATGACTGTGGGGAGTGGGGATGACGAATATTTATGGTGGTTTAAGCATTTCTACATTACTTATATTTATACCTAACATACTGTTCTGAGACTATTGAGAGCACAGTATACAGTTATAGATGCGGAGAAATGTATTTTCCCTTGTAGAGATATTAAAACGTTCCTCAGATGATCCATACAGACAGGGTGTATACCGGTGATAATTCCTGGTATAAATTCTTAAGTTTCATAAGTCACATAAAGTCGCTTCATGTACTTTTTCGTCAAATAGAATGTGATATGTTTAAACAAAAAAATATAATATTCTTAATGGCTTTATAGGTATGTACTTTCGAGTTCTCTAAACCTAGAAAAGGTCGTATAATATGCATATGTTATATATAAGATTATGTACTTACGCCATGTATTCTTACACTTCTACTTGATGAAATCAATGGTAGGTTTAAAAAACCAATGTCACAATAATAAGTGTCCAAAGGGGCAATCGGAAGGAATCATTCACAACAGGCACTAGTTGAAAATACGTGTTGTGAACCGTGGGAACACCGGTGCTTATACATCTCTCCAACGGCAATTTAGTGAGAATACTTTTCTTCAGCTTTGTAGAAATCACCAATAGCTAAGCCATACTCCGTTAAGTTACATGCAAATACATATAAAATAGTTAGTGCATAGGAG